>SJYA01007436.1:0-18519 GCA_006410615.1 Neotragus moschatus
AGTTAAGGATTTATCTCAGGCGCTGAAGCCCCAGGCCAATGAAAGCATGCGCGCTGTGAAGGTGAAACACGCAGTCTCCAAAGCTAAAGAGCCATCCACATCAATTTGCAGCCCGCTAAGTGGCATCAGCGGCGGGAGAGCTATTTACACCCCCTTCCCGGCCGAGAATTATGGTGCTGTAACCAGGAGGAAAGCAAGGGGAATTGAGGGGCTGCTCAGAAATATAATGGTCATTTATGGCTAAAGTACCCCCATAACAGTAGGCCTTTCGCTCTCCTCTGCAGCGGACTGGAGGAATTTGCAATGAAACGCATGCACACACAAACACAGCCCCCCTGGAGACCTTCTGCGACATGCCCATTCATACTGAAGCACAGGATGGCAGATGGCCTTCGCTTTGCTCATCCTGTGGGACAAAGCCAAGGGACCTTTCTGAATTTTGTCCTTACTGCACAGTTGCTGATGGAGAGATCTCAGATCCCAACCCACCACTGACAACTGGATTTTTACCTAACAAGAAAAACAAGTGAAGAAGGAGGGAAATGGGAGGAAGATAATTAGATCGTATTTATCATGCAGTGGGTGAAACCACTGCATTTTGCCACAATGTAAAATACAGTAGTGCATTATCAAGGTAATAATTTGTTTTTGTGACAAGAAATCACACCATTATGTGTTGCCTCTGTATTCTTTTTTAAATTAGGCTCTTTAATTACAGGGATAAATTGTGTATGGAAAAATCCCACTCTGAAAATCGTACGCAACACGTCATCTTCCATCCTGTTAAATGTTGGAGTCTGTTCCTCTCTTATCTAAATGTTTCCTGGTAGTAAGAGTTTACTCTTTTCTAGGTGACCAGGGTGTCTTCTGTGCATTCCCACAGACCTGCAGCCTTTCATTCAGGGATGATTCTATTCACTTACAGGAATAATGACACTTCTAGGCCTACCCTGGTCCCACTCTCAAATGTAGTTGTTCTAACTTGCAGGGTGCTTGGTAGCATCCATTTGGCTTTACTATGTATCCTTGTGGGAGAAAACTGTTTTTCTCTTCCAGTTACAATTGCATGAGTGTTTACAGGTGTCACAGAGCTAAAGACAAAACAAAAAAAAGAATTCAGTATGAAGTCAAGGTTATTAATATAAATGGCCCTTGTAGTCGAATGTGACATTTGGGAACCCCTGTCATACCTGCTTCAAATCCTAGCCAGGTATATCGCTTTCCCTGGGTCTCAGTTTCCCCATCTCTGTAAAAGGATAATAGTGATGCATACAAAGATCGGGGGTTAAATAAACCATGTCAGTGAAGGACCAGTGCAGGGCCTGGGTCAAAACTTGTGCTCATTACATGAGAGTATACTCTATTATCAATGTATCCGCATCTGCTTTTCAAAGCAATGATTTGAAACCGTTTAGTAAGAAATTTCTCTTCGGATTTCTTTGTTTCCTAAATGGCCTATCCCATCACCTTGATGTTATTTACCAATAATAAGATTAATACGATTAATAATTAAGATTAATAATTAAGATTAATAATTGACTCCTTTTGAGTCAAGCAAGACAAAGAGATAATTTGAGAAAAGGTGTAAGTCTAGTAGCCAATGAGGCAACCTGAGGCATTCGGTCCTTTGTTTACTATTTTCCAGCAAAGGATATGCCAATTCCATCTACGTCTACCAGCTAGTCACTGTTTATTTTTCTCTATCGCTGGATATCAACGTCCTGCAGTCAGAAAGGGATGGAAAAAGGAAATCTCCTGGAAGATGACTCCAGTGGAGAGCTGCTGCTTTTAAGTCACTTCAGTCATGTACGACTCTGTGCAACCCCACAGATGGTAGCCCACCAGGCACCCCCATCCCTGGGATTCTCCAGACAAGAATACTGGAGTGGGTTGCCATTTCCTTCTCCGCCAGTGGAGAGAGTGAGCCTGAAAAGAAAGACTAGATCTTCCAACACAGTCATAATCCTTGTGCCTAGCTTCTCACTCACGTGGATTATGGTTGAACTTGCCCTTCAAAAGTCTTTGTGGACTTTTCAAAATGCAGGGTCCAGGTTGAAGATATTGAAGAACTGGATAAATACTGAGAAGGTAAAATGTAACTTCTACCCCTGCCAAATATTCTTCCAATTAACCAAGGAATCTGATTTCTTTCTCAGCCATGGTCTTCTCTGGCAAACATAATCTATTCCACATTAGTAAAGCTAGGAAGAATTACATTGCTGGAGGTAGGGAGGGAAAAAAAATAAGTTAGCCTTCAGAAAACCATAAGCCAAGAAAAGCACATGTTTAAAAATGAAGAGTTTCTTTGGGCTTGAATATGTGTGTATGAGAGGAACTTTGGTCCCAAGAATTGGCATTCAAAAAAATAAAACTGTAATTGCAGAAAGAAGTGAATGGGAGGTAAAAGCCAGAATGTCTCCAAATTCTTAGACTTAGTTTTCAAACAAGAGCACAAGCTGAAATAGTGGTTTTCAGTAAAGAATGAGAAGAGAGTGAGGATCTTTGTTTTACTCTCATATTGGAAGTTCATTACTATGGGGGAACGTGGACTGTATTATCCTTAACAAGCAGACTGATTCTGACACAAGAACCAGAGCTAAAATGGATCTTAGGTCCCCAGAGCAAAGGCTTGAAATATGGGGTCAGGACTTACCATAGAATAACAAAAAGGAGAGGAAAATATGCTGAGTGAAGTGAGAAAACAGAGCTGATCAGTTTATGTCTGGGGAGACACCCCTCTCCCCTACCAAGTTCCAGAAGAACTATCACACTGAGCAGTGTTTGCAAGTAAGCAAATTTACTGTTTGAAGCTCAAGGAGAAGGCATCAGACAAAATCTGCTCAGCACAAATGACCAGATAAAGACTCAGTAGTCAGGGTGTAAGCCTGCAAACCTCTGTGGCTTGATGGATTTCTATTTTATTCCTCACCTATTACTTCTTGAGGTCTGCAATGCATGGGTCAAACTCAGCCCACCATTTTTTTGTACTCATTGGGAGCAAAGAAGAGATTTTCTATTTTTAAAAAGTTGGGAAAAAATCAAAACAAGAATAATATTTTGTGATTCATGAAAAATATATGAAATTCAAATTTCAGTGTCCATAAATTTAATTTTATTGGAACATAGCTAAGCCCATTTACTATTGTCTATGACTGAGTCCCAGTCTTGACTCAGTTAACCACTCTTGCCTTCTGTTTGCTAACCTGTAAACATCAATCTCATTCCTGTCATTCACCAGCAGTAGGACCCCAGACAAATTATTTAGCGTCTCTTACCTCAGTTTTCCTACCTGTCAAATGAGGATAGTCATGCCTAGCACATAAGACATTGGGGGATTAAATAAGGCAATACATAGCATGTGGCACACAATCTGCTTGGTGGCTGTGTTTGAAAATGTCAGTTGCTCAGTCGTGTCTAACTTTTTGAGACCCCATGGACTGTATCATGGACTGGACCGCACCAGGCTCCTCTGTCTGTGGAATTCTCCAGGCAAGAATACTAGAGTGGGTAGCCATTCCATTCTCCAGGGGATCTTCGTAACCCAGGGATCAAACCTGGGTCTCCTGCATTGCAGACAGATTCCTTACTGTCTAAGCCACCTTCTATTTTTATTCCATCTTTCTTAAAAGATAATATGTCTTCACTTCACAGACTGGGGGTTCTTCCCTCACAGCTCACTTGGTAAAGAATCAGCCTGCAATGCAGGAATCCGCTGGCTATGCAGGAGACCCCGGGTTCAATCCCTGGGTCCAGAAGTTCCCCTGGAGAAGGAAATGGAAACCTAGAGATTCAAGCAACTGAGGGCAGGCCTATGTTTTATTCGTGGTGAAATCTCACCTGAAAAAGGCCTTCAAGTAGTTACTCAAAAAGTTCAAAAAATTTTGATCTAATGAACGGAAATAACAGTGAGATTATAACCAATACAAAACAGTGTTTATATGACCTGTGAAATATAAATTGAAAATAAAATTGAATAGCTGTGGATAGAGAACATTGAAAATCACTCAGGAGTATTGTGTGACTAAAGGTAAGGTAGTAAATCTTTCTGATTTCATGAGCTCCCTAATTAACAAAGGAAGATACTAGACAGTAAATTAATGAAATACAATATGACCTTGGCCAAAAATTGATGATTCAATTGATCAAAATAGGTCTTCCTTGGAAGGTTGCAAGTCAATTGTTGAGCTTCCAATGATTGTGTGGCACTTTAAAGATCAATGTGTTTCTTGGGTCCAATGGGGGATCTTGACGGACACTGTCAGGGACAAAGCCCCTCACTCCTCAGCCTGAAAGTCTCCCTCATACAACACTGGGGTCACAGCTGGTGTGTGTTCTTGGGCTTATTCTCCTCCTTTCCAGAAGAAAGTGAGTTTGGAGAACTTAACACAGACGTATTAAGGGGTATTGTTTTTTTTAATTAGAAAGAATTATTTATTTACTCAAGATTACATAACAGCCTCACATTCAACATTAGCCTGAGAGGCTGTCTAAAGACTGATGCGTTGGGTACTCAAAGAGCAAAACACTTAATCCAGAATCCTGAATATACATTCAGTTTTCTGATTGTACCTTTCCCATGATCAACCTTACAAATTAAAATTTCGCACATCCAAGTTAGAATTTTCTGATATTTGGGTTTACATTGACTATCCCATTGTCCAAGTTTTCAGCTATCTTCCCATTTATATCCTGCCATTAGCTTCCTGTTGATCAGTAAAGACAAGGAGTTTGAAAAGAATGACGTTACTGTCAGCAGGAACTCCCGAGGAAATCTGGAATTGCTTAGACTTTTAAGATCTTGGCCTTAATTGGCCTTTTGATGTCTAGCTGGGAAAAGTTAAAAGCTCTTCAGTTTAGAAAAGAAGGAATGCTGTGTTGGGGACATAAGAAGAACAGGACTCAGGACAGCTGGGTGTGCCATCAATTCTGAGACGACTGGGAAGAGCCTGGTAAGTCCCTTGGAGACTGTCAGATTGTGTGGAGAAAATGCCATTGTTTTCAAGAGGATGTAGTTTCTTCAGGTCATATTTCTTTTTAGAAAAAAAAAATTTATTGATATACAATTGTTTTACAATGTTGTGTTAGTTTCAGATGTACAGCAAACTAATCTATAAATATAAATATAACTATTTCTTTTTTTAGGACTTCCCTGTGAAGAAGGCTGAGCGCCAAAGAATTGATGCTTTTGAACTGTGGTATTGGAGAAGACTCTTGAGAGTCCCTTGGACTGCAAGGAGATCCAACCAGTCCATTTCTGAAGGAGATCAGCCCTGGGATTTCTTTGGAAGGAATGATGCTAAAGCTGAAACTCCAGTACTTTGGCCACCTCATGCAAAGAGTTGACTCATTGGAAAAGACTCTGATGCTGGGAGGGACTGGGGGCAGGAGGAGAAGGGGACGACAGAGGATGAGATGGCTGGATGGCATCACTGACTTGATGGGCGTGAGTCTGAGTGAACTCCGGGAGCTGGTGATGGACAGGGAGGCCTGGCGTGCTGCCATTCACGGGGTCGCAAAGAGTCAGACACGATTGAGCGACTAAACTGAACTGAACTGTTGCTCAACAGTAAAGAATCTGCCTGCAATGCAGGAGACCAGGGTTCAATCCCTGGGTTGGGAAAATCCTCTGGAGAATATTATGGCAACCCACTCCAGTATTCTTGCCTGGAGAATCCCATGGACAGAGGAGCCTGGCGGGCTACAGTCTGTGAGGTCGCAAAGAGTTGGACACGACTGAGTGACGAACACACACCCACATTTCTTTTTAGATTCTTTTCCATTACAGGTTATTACAAGATGTTGAATATAGTTCCCTGTGCTACACAGTAGGTCTTTGTAGTTTATTCTGTATGTAGTAGTGTGTGTGTGTTATCTCCAAACTCCTAATTTATCCCACCTTACTTTCCCCTTCTGTCTGTGAGTCTCTTTCTGTTTTGCAAATACATTCATAGCTATCATTTCTTTTTAAGATCCCATATGTAAGTAATATCATATGGTATTTGTCTTTCCCTTACCTCACTTAGTATGAAAATCTCTAGGTCCATCCATGTTGCTGCAAATGGTATTATTTCATTCTCTTTATAGCTGGGAAGATTTCATCATGTGTATATATACCGTATCTTCTTCATCCATTCATCTATCTACGGGCATTCAGGCTGCTTCCAAGTCTTGGCTATTGTAAATAGTGTTGCTATGAACATTGGTTTGCATGTATCTTTTTAAATGGTAGTTTTCTCTGAATATATGCCCAGAAGCAGGATCACTAGATCATATAACTCTATTTTTAGTTTTTAAAACAACTTCCATATGGTTCACTATAGTGCCTGCGCCAATTTACATCCCACCAACAGTGTAGGTGGGTTTCAGGAAAATTAAAGAGCCAAAGTGCACCTGATTTCAGGAAAAAAAATCCCCACAAAACAGAATAGCTGATTTTTTAAATATTTTCTAGAGAGTTTCTATGGTTCATTGTCCCTAGAGGTATGCCTAAAGGTTGAGAAATATACAATAATAATGAAAAGTGAGGTATTTAAACATTCACTAAGCCTGGCTCCAAGCTAAGTTTTTTATATATAATGATTATTTAACCATCACAGCCTATAATGTAACTCCACATTACATTTTTAGATGACTCAACAGAGGTTCAGAGGTGAGCAAACAACACACACAAAGCTTCTAAGTAGCAAAGCATAGATTCAGATCTAAATATAATAGTCATACAATATCACCCTGGTCGTAAGTGAATACATAACATTTATTAAATGCAAGTTTATATTTAATTATGAAACAGGAAGGAAGCACTCTTTTCTAATTACCAAAGCTGTCCATGTCCTAAGATTTTACAGGATGAAAGGTGACTGTGATAAATGAGAAAATTGTTTCTCTCTGAAGCTCTTTCCTAAGAAATAAAAATCCCCAAAGTAGGAAATTGTTACTAATTTTAAGGACAAAACATATTGTGGAGATTCACCTTGCTTTCGTATAACAGGAGATAGGATAATTTATGCTACTGTCTAGCAACATAAAATACCTATTCTTAAAATCACTGTCAACCCAAAAGAGAAAAGAGAATGCAAGTGAAAGTATAGTTTAAATTGGATTTAACCCCAGCATCGCGGTGCTTAACAAACTCTGAACGTCATCGTGTACCAAATTTCATCTTAATCATGCATCCTTGTGTCTAAAAACATTTGACGATGATTCTTAGGACTGCTAGAGATGCCTCTTGAAAGCATACCAAGGGTGCTTATTAAGCATTCACACGTCTTAATCAGTGCTTACTCTATTGATAAATGAGACTTCTGTTTATCAGAAATGGTCTTATGAGGCTACAGATTCTACCCTTTGTCTGTTAGAGGCTTGAAAATATGAACACTTTCTTCTTCAATAAAAAGCAGACAAGCAGACATTTTAAAGCAGCTAAAGTGTTCTCCCTTTCCACATTCTATGCGGATAACAATACCTTCATAATTAAAGTACTATTATTACTATTTAATTGTCTGTTTCATTGTTTAATGAATAGGAACTAGTTAATTATGGTGATGGTGAAAGACAAAGGACAGTTTTCCAGCGTGGGGGGTGGGGGTGTGTGTGTGCAAAGCTCTGGTTTTTACAATGTGGGCTGCAAATTGCTTTATTTATACTTCTGAACATCAGAACCTAGATTCACACATCCTTGTCAAATTATGAATATCTTTCAACATGATTTGAAAATGTGTTTAACAATTTTTTCTAATTGTGCATATTTAAATGATATTACATTTATCTCTGGCTAGATTAAAGTGGTTTGTCCAGATTCATTCATCAAGCAATGCTGAGAGTCAAAGGGCCATAGCATCTTTTTAAACACTCCTCTTGAGGACAGTTTTCAGATACACGAGGTCAAGGACCCAAAAAAAGACACTAAAAGAACAAAGTGGATCTAACGCTGATAAAATGCACCCTGGATGACTGTCTACTTTGGAGCTTTAATGTAACTCACTGTGGCTCTGCAGCCCCCGAATAGGACCTGGATTTTGATGGCCCATTTTGCCTTATTACCTCTACCACAAACGCTACAGTCTTACCCACGGCATTTCATACTGCAGGTTCCATACTGAATGACACCTTACATGTGTATAGTGTATAGCAGTTTTCAAAGTACTTTAATCCCTATTGTTTTCTTCGATTGTTACAGCCTGTGAAATATGCAGATCAGGTATTATATGCATCTCACAAACTAGGAAACACAGTCATTGAGGCTGAGTGGCCTGTCTTGATCCCGTGGCTGATAGTGGCAGCCATGCAACACTGCAGCCTCTAGAAAGATGGGTGATTATATAGAGGAGCTGTCAGCACGACTTGAACCTGTTGCTAAAGCAGCAAAGCAGAGGGGAGGCCCCTGGTCCGATGGAGTGCCTGCCCTGGGAGCCTAATCATCGTGGAAAGCGGTGTTAAAGGGCTCCGTGTGGTGATAGGCAAAACTCGGCTGAAATGTGCAAACATAACTCAAGGCATAGTTGTGCTCTGGTGGAGCTGCTGTTGCCGCTGCTAAGTCGCTTCAGTCGTGTCCGACTCTGTGCCACCCCAGAGACGGCAGCCCACCAGGCTCCCCCGTCCCTGGGATTCTCCAGGCAAGATCCCTGGAGTGGGTTGCCATTTCCTTCTCCAATGCATACTCAACCCCAAATAAACGTACCTAGGCTGAATTTGTACATGAGGCTACTTCTGGTTAAGAGATGTGGAGACTAGGTAACAAGTCTGAAAAATATTGAGGAAAAAAAGTATTAATTCTCTTATTCAGGGGAGAAATAAATTTTGTAAACATAAAAATAAACTTGTTTCTCTACTTTTCCCCCTGAGTGACACATTTGAAATGTCACCAGTAAAGATATACACCCAAGCCCACCACCTTCTGTCTTCTGTCTCTCAAAGCTTTCACCATTGCCAACTCACACCTTGTCCTGTTTCTACACCCAGGCTGAAAGTAACAAAAGTCATACTAACCAGGTGTATCTGAGTCTCCAACATGAGCAAATGCCAATAATGTGCAGAGAGAGTTTGGTACAAACCCAACAGCATAACAGGTACACAAAACTAGACATTTTTAATTAGAGAATCTTGCACATTGTCACTGTCAAGCATATGAATTTCTTCATTTAGCTGCAATCTCACAAAGCAAATATGTGAAATTTTTTGTACTTATTGATCTCCACAGGGTTTTCATCTGGTGTCTTCTTTGGACCTATGCATACTTGTGCTTAATATTGATTTTAATATGTTTCTTTGCTGCTAAAAGTTTGTTATTGTGTTTTCTGTGTAATAATAAATATGAGGTTGGAGGTTTCGTATTGATTGTGCTCCACTGCTGCCAAATTCCATCTGTAGAAAGTATATTTCTATCAATGTTTGCTCCCTCTGTGCTGACCCTGAGCTTTCCTAGTGCCTCATTGGCAAAGAATCTGCCTGCCAAGCAGAAGACGGGAGTTTGATCCCTGGCTCAGGAAGATCCCCTGGAGAAGGAGATATTCTTCCTTCAGTATTCTTGCCTGGGAAATCCCATAGACAGAGGAACCTGGTGGGCTATAGTGTATGGAGTCGAAAAAGAGTCAGACACGACTTAGTGATTGAACACAACAACAGCCCTGAACCACTCTGTTAAATAGTAAGAATTCACAGACGGTGTTTCCAGAAAGCCCTCCAATCTAAGAAGAGGTGAAAATTATGTTGCATGGCATTTTTTAGAGATTTGAGGATTAAAATACAATTTTGATCACTTCCTTGCTAATCCTGACAATACATGAAAATCAATTTTAGTAGCACTATTACAACTTTCCTTACATTATACAGTTTGTTGTATCCTACAAACAACTTAGGCGAATAAAAATGAGCTAACATTGTGGAGATATATAAGGCTTATGGAGATGGTGGGCATTATTTGAATCTATATACACTTGAATATATATTTAGGGAAAAATATATTCCCTAAAAATTGGTGTTCCTAGTTACAGCCGTACCTTCAAAACATTCATAACACCAGTTACCAGATGCATTCATATCTGTTGACCAAGCACTGGGATATTCTCTCTGTCAACTCAAGATAAAGAAGCAGAGATAAGAGTTATCTGTCTCCAATTATTGTGACTATTGCATCTTTATTTCCTTCCCTTGACTGTTCTAAAACTTTTAGTAAACAGATTGGTGATAAGTGGCCTTTGATAAGTAACAACCCGTATGAATGCTCCATGAATCACAGAAACAAGTAAATTCAGACAATAGATGGATATTGAGATACAAACCAAGGCATCAAGGAAGATTCAAAGTCCTAGCCAGAAGTAAGTTAACATAGGGAAAAAGCAACAACAAGACTTCATATGGACAAGATACAACTTACGAAAACTGAGAGATAGCTTCCAGAAAAGCATCCACTTCTGCTTCATTGACTACACCAAAGCCTTTGACTGTGTGGATCACAACAAACTGTGGAAAATTCTTAAGGAGATGGGAATACCCAACCACCCGACCTGCCTCCTGAGAAACCTGAACACAGGTCAAAAAAACAACAGTTAGATTGGGATAAGGAACAATGGACTGGTTCAAAATTGAGAAAGGAGTACATCCAGGCTGTATGTTGTCACCCGGCTTATTTTACTTATATGCAGAGCACATCATGCAAAATGCCAGGCTGGATGAAGCACAAGCTGGAATCAAGATCACCAAGAAAAATATCAATAACCTCAGATATGTAGATGACACCACCCTTATGGCAGAAAGCAAAAAGGAATTGAAGAGCTCTGGATGAAAGTGACAGAAGAGTGTGAAAAAGTTGGCTTAAAACTCAACATTCAAAAAACAAAGATCATGGCATCCAGTC
Source organism: Neotragus moschatus (assembly GCA_006410615.1). NCBI lineage: Eukaryota > Metazoa > Chordata > Mammalia > Artiodactyla > Bovidae > Neotragus > Neotragus moschatus. The sequence goes on from SJYA01007436.1 coordinate 10,853, forward strand.
CCATCATGTCATGGCAAATAGATGAGGAAACAATGGAAACAGTGACAGACTGTATTTGGGGGGGCTCCAAAATCACTACAGATGGCAACAGTTGTCATGAAATTAAAAGACACTTATCTTAGAAGAAAAGCTCTGAAAAACCTGGATAGAATATTAAAAAACAGAGACATTACTTTGCCAACAAAGGTCCATTTAGTCAAAGCTATGGTTTTTCCAGTAGTCATGTACGGATGTGAGAGTTGGACCATGAAGAAAGCTGAGCTCCGAAGAATTGATGCTTTTGAACTGGGGTGTTGGAGAAGACTCTTGAGAGACCCTTGGACTGCAAGGAGATCAAACCAGTCAATCTTAAAGGAAACTAGTTCTGAATATTCACTGGAAGGACTGATGCTGATGCTGAAGCTGAAACTCCAATACTTTGGCCACTTGATGTGAAGAGCCGGCTCATTAGAAAAGACCCTGATGCTGGGAAAGATTGAAAGCAGGAGGAGAAGGGGACGACAGAGGATGAGTTGGTTGGATGGCATCACCGATTCAATGGACATGAGTTTGAGCAAGCTCCAGAAGATGGTGAAGGACAGGGAAGCCCAGCCTGTTGCAGTTCATAGAGTTGCAAAGAGTCAGACACAACTGAGCAACTGAACAACAACAAGGCAGAGCCAGAGGCCTGAGAAGAAAAGAAAGAAAGAAAATACTTTGTTGTTGTTATTCAGTCACTAAGTCACTATGTTAAATTTCATGAGTATTTGTGAGAGAAATACTTGCTGCCCCAAAACCTTGTTGTTCTGAAAGGGATGAAATTGAAAACATAGTAGAAGAGGGTTAGAAAAATAGGAATTGGGAACAGGGAAGAAGCACAGGCTCGCTGCTGGAAGAAAGGTCAAGTTAGCAAGTCAAATAAGGAACCACGCAAGATGGGGTACATTCACAGCATGACCCAGAGCTTGGCAGAGAGGAGCCACCAGGCAATCAACAGGTCTTCCCTAAATGCTTACTTTACCCAGTGTTGTAAAGACGATGAAGGATATGCAGCAGAAAGACTTGGTCCCTGACTATAGACGCTTGCATTGGTGGTAGATGTTAAGAAAGAATGTGTGTATTTGGCCCAGAAGAGCTGGAGGAAGGGCATCAGTGTGGTAAGAGGAATCCATGGTCCTGGCACTAGAAGAGGAGAGGGTGCCTCGCAGTCTGGGATGATGAAGGAGCTTTCCCATGGATGAATAAGGAAGGTAGCCCTAAACACCTTGCAAGATGCTTTTCTACAATATCCTGATGTGATAGGATATTGTATAAGGTAATAGGATATTATCTGTCCTATAAGATTGGATATTGTGTGGATATCATAAGATAACCTGCATCTTAGGGTATAGGTTAATATTGGGAGTGGTAAGAAAGAAAAACAAAAGAAGATGATGGAAAATTTCTGGATAAAATTATAACTGTTGTAGTAAAAAAAAAAAAAAAAATTTCAAATTCCAATGCTTTTTAGAAACTGTTTGAATAAAGCATAACTAGGGTTTGGAGAAAGAGCCACAGTCACCTCCCCCAAACCTCTTCATCGCCAAGTTGGTCCCTTGCTCCAAAAGGTGTTAACCAACTTGAACTGGTTAATGAGATAAAAACCTGTAGCTTAAAAGTAGCTTAAGATGCCCAGAGCTGATGGTGCCCCAGATGCCTTGAAAAAACAAACACAAAGCCTGTTGGAAGGAACATCTTCTCCAGTCAAGCTTCAAATAGTTCCCATAAATAAAATCCTAATGAAAACAGTGTATTATTTTAGAAATTACAGCACGCATGAAAGACAAAGGCATATAACCAAGAGTCAGGAGAAACTCAATAGTGAATTAAAATATGAAGAGATGTCAGATATTGGAATTATCAGACACAGAACATAAAAACTTTAATAAATATAAGACAGAATTTGAAATGTGACAAAAGAAGAAGCCATAAATTTAACCAAAAAGATTTGAAAACTAGCCACATAACATTTTGAGAAATAAAATATTAATAAAAATAATATAATAAGTGGAAATATTATACTATAAATGAAAAATAACATTAAAATAGGATAATACAAAGTACAATTTATATATACTTTTTAATTGTGAAGATATAAAAGTTGAAATTAAAGCACTTACTAATATTTAAACTATTCTAGATCCTGCTGAAAAGATAGATAGTGAGCTGGAAGATGGAGCTGAAGGAATTATTCAACATATTGTGGCATAGACAATCTAGATGGAAAGCAGGGAAGAGGGAATAAGGGTCGTAAAGAATGAGGAGGTCTAAAATGTATCCTCAGATTCAAAGAAAAGAGACGGAGATAAAGAAAGGGAGTATTCAAAGAAAAATAGCTGAGAATCTCGTATAATGATAAAAGGCTAAAATGTGCTATTCTCCAAGCTCAGTAACTATCAAGCAGGATAAACAGAAATAAATCTAGTTACATTAAAACAAAGCGGAAGAAGACAAAAGGCAAAAAATTCTGGAGAGTGGTAAAAAAGAATAGATTGCATGTAAAATAGTGACAAAGATTCTTTTTCTAAACAGAAACAATGGAAACCAAAAGGCAATAGGATATCATAAAATTATAACAGAAAAATAAAGTCAACTTAGATTGCAAAGCTTCCCTTAAAGAGCAAGGTTGAAATAAAAACAAGTTTAAACAACAAAGTAATAGCATTCTCTACAGAAACCTCTAAAGGAAGCAGGGAAAAGATTTCAGAAGGATGTTATGATACACAAAAGAATGGAAAGCCGATTGGCAAACATGTATGTGAATTCGAATGTATATGCATTTATATAAAATGTCTAATTTGTGAAGTTACAAAAACAATACATGGCTGTCTAATGTGAAACTAAGTATAGTATAGGTGAGGTGGGAAAGTTAAAGCAATGTAAACTTCATGTATTACTCCAGGGACAGGTAAACATATTTTGATTAAGTTTAGATTTTGTTAGCATAGCCATGAGTTATAAAAATTTTAAGAGTAATTATGACATATAGGAATTGAAACAAGAGTAATAATATAATTGATTGTAAGAAATTCAACCAATCACTAATGGAAAAAGAGAGAAAAGAAAGAAAAGACAACGGTAAAGCACAAAATAGGAGCTTCCCTGGTAGCTCAGCTGGTAAAAGAATCTGCCTGCAATGCGGGAGACCCCAGTTTGATTCCTGGGTTGGGAAGATCCCCTGGAGAAAGGAACAGCTACCCACTCCAGTATTCTAACCTGAAGAATTCCTTGGACTGTATAGTCCATGGGATCGCAAAGAGTCAGACTCGACTGAGCAACTTTCACTTAACTTAAAACAGAAAATAGTGTTCTAGAAATAAATACAAAGACAGCACTAATAATCAGTGTAATGAGAGTTTGGTTGTTAGACACAAAAAATTGTAGAAATAGATGTAGATATAAACATATACATAGCTCTCCAGCTGTATCCTGTTTATAAGATAAACATTCAAAACATTAAGACATAAAAAAGTTGAAAATATAAGGATGAAAAACTTATACAAGGCAAATGCTATTGAAAAGAGATCATTAACAATGCTATTAATTTAGCAAAACTGTCTCAAGAAGAATGAAAAAAATCTTAAAATATCACATAACAAGTTGAATAGTTAAAATGCATCTATGATATAATCAAGAAGCAAGTCATTCTAGGTTTCAATAAGCTTCCACATAATAAACAATAATAGAAACTCACCAATATTTTTCATTAAATAGTAAGAAAACATACAATATGAGAAAGAAAACCAAAAGCTAAATTAATTCATAAATAGAGCTGTAAAGATTCTAAGCAAAATACAAGCAAAACATATCTACCGATGTATAAAAAGGTAATTCAACATACCCAAATTGATTTCATACTAGGAATGAAGGTTTGGGTTACTATGGGCAAATCTATTGATTAGTGTAATTCATCACATTAATATCAATAAATTAAAGGTGAAAAAAAATTAAGTAAATGCAGGAAAAACATATCACTCATATCATTGAAGTGAAAGTGAAGTCGCTCAGTCGTGTCCAACTCTTTGCGACCCCATAGATTGTAACCTACCAAGTTCCTCTGTCCATGGGATCTTCCAGGCAATAGTACTGGAGTGGATTGCCATTTCCTTCTCCAGGGGATCTTCCCAACCCAGGGCTCAAACCAGGGTTTCCCACATTGTAGGCAGACGCTTTACTGTCTGAGCCACCAGAGAAGTTCAGATATCTGTTAGCTGGAAAGAATCCAGAAAATACAAAATAGAAGAAGTAAGAAAGCCAAAGACATCTCCCATGAGGGGCTCCGAAAGCCCAGGCTCACTTCAATCACATCCTGTCCAGACAAATGGGAGGGGAGCCAGTTTTAAAGGCTGGGACACAGGGCACAACTCTCTGAGGAAGGAAGGGCTCAGAGNGGGGAAGTCAATTCTACAAAAATCCATGAGAGAGAGATTATCGTCATTTTGTCAATAAGTAAATCAATAGTAAGTAATAATAAAAAACAGACCATTTAATAAGTGCTTGTTTTATCCTATCAATAATTTGCAACTCGTAGTTTATCCCTCATAACAGCCCTAAAGGAGAAGATGATGGCACCCCACTCCAGTACTCTTGCCTGGAAAATCCCATGGATGGAGAAGCCTGGTAGGCTGCAGTCCATGGGGTCACGAAGAGTCGGACACGACTGAGCGACGTCGCTTTCACTTTTCACTTTCATGTTTGGAGAAGGAAATGGCAACCCACTGCAATGTTCTTGCCTGGAGAATCTCAGGGACGGGGGAGCGTGGTGGGCTGCGGTCTCTGGGCTCGCACAGAGTGGGATATGACAGAAGCGGCTCAGAGCAGCCGCAGCAGCAGCAGTCCTAAAGCTGTGTGCTATCACCTGTATTTCACAACCCCGTTATTTCTGCACTCGCTTTTCACCAGCTTGAGTTTGAAACAATGTCGTTCTTGTACTTTCTTTCCAATTAGAATCAGTTAATTAAAATAGTTTGTTTCAGTTATATCTAAAACAGAGCCACGAACACCAAAGTCTTTTTTCATTAGCCCTGGGTCTAATTTAAAACTGTTTCTAATTATGAAGAAAGGCTGAACATGTATATTTGTCATATGTCTATATGCTGTCTTATAAGATGGAGGGTTTTTGCTATTCTTATTATTTTCTAAGTATTTCTGCATAGTAGGTTATTGATTTCCCTTTACAAAAAAAAAAAGGGAGGCACTGAATTGTGCATAAACATCCGTATGAATTTCATCTCCTTACACTTGTATCCTATTATCATCTTAAAGTCCATAAAGTGAATGCATTCAAATGTAGAATATGAAAGTATTTTCCACAGATTATTCCTTCAACAATGATGTCTTAATATGAATGACAAAGGATAAGAAATAAAAACTAATATCCATAACATTTAAAGAATGTACGACCTTCAGGAATTTATCAATGTTTGAAATTGAAGACTTTATTTTAAAGCCACACCATATGAACATTTCATAATAAAAAGGAATCGGAACCAAGAAACAATGACCACGTTGTATTTTTAGAAATACCACTTAAGCAGGTATTTTCCTGTTTATGTTCCTAGGTTACAGAGACCTTGGCATTAAAAAAAAAACCCTTTCAAGTGTTCTAGAGTTCACTTTTTCTTATATATAAAAGCAAGCCTAAAACCTTTCTGAAAGTGTTTCCTTTGTGCACGCGTGTGTGTGTGCACGCACACATATTTTCCAAAGTAGTGACTAATCTTAATGCATCGACTCTGCCTTCTGTGTCTGGTGAATGCTTTTATGCTTTTCTTGCTCCTGGGATGTTACCGAGCTTTCAAAATCTTACTCAGGTGATGTGAAGAATTAAAAAAAAAAAAAAAAAGTTATATATATCCTTTCATGGCTGCCCCCTTAACGTGCAACACCAAGCATCACTTAGGATTTAAGGTCCCATAAAATAGAAAGCTTGCTTAACCCCTTGACTGCTCAGTGCACATAACTTGCTGCACCCTGTGAGATTGGAATTTTATGAGTGCTCAGAGCCGAGGTGTTTCAAGCTTCAGTAGCATATATTCGTTCTGTTACGGTAACCCAGGTCAAAAGCAGCAGCAGAGTTTCTTCCCTCGATTTTCTTTGTCTTTGAAAGTGTTCATGGAAATCGCAATTTTGAAAATCAGAATGCCTGCAGACAGATAATAATCTAGTAAATCAGTCACAAGAAATGGAAAGTATATGTTTTGCTGTGTGGAACAAAATAAGAGTAAATTCATTTCCAAAAGTATCAGAATAGTGACTTTCTTTCTTTTTTTTTTTTTAATGGCATGAGCAGAGTGTAATGTCTAGAACTTAAAAAGGAACAGAAATCAAGTCTGCTGCACGCTTAGTACTGTACAAGTTTTATCAGCCTTGGCCAGAAGAGGACCCAGATATGGACACACCAGAAACATTGGCACGCTTGGACATCACCAGGCTGTTCTAGGAGGGAAGGAGAAGCCGAAAGTAACTGACCGAGTAGACAGGAATCGTGGTGGAGGATGAAGCGGTACTGTGAGCCACTTTTCAGCTGGGGCTCCCAAACCAGCCTTTGGAGTGGTTTAGTCTTCTCTCTGAAGATACAGTTTGACTATACAGAAGCCATCATGACCTGAACTTGTTTTGTCATTTTTAGATATAGTTATTTCTATTTAAAAAGTCATTGCTCTACACCACCCTAACTCATAGTGCTAAGTGGAGTATGTGTGTGTTTGTGTGTGATAAATAAGAAGTAGTGATTTCCCCCAAGAAATCTGAGCATTCTGGTAGGAGGGGTATGAAAACTGTGAAAACAATTATAATACAGGGCAATACTTAAATGCAAAATAGAGCACAGTAATAAAATATAAATATAGTAATAGCTGCATTACTATTGAAGCTATTTGGACCAGGCTCATTTATGGTTTATGAAACACGCCAGCCTCTATCATTTTATTCATGCTTCACAACAATACTGCTTAGTAGATCTGGTCTCAGGGAGAACTGAAGTTCCGAGAGGTTGAGTGACCTTTAGGAGATCACCCAGTTTGTAAGCCTCAGAGGTGGAACTAAGAACCATTCATCTTACTTCCAGTCCAGTTCCCGTGTAATTACATGAAGTGGCTGACTTGTACTGATTACATATTCAGCGCTTCACTTTCCTCACAGCAAAGGCATGCCACGGTGTGGAGAGAGATCAAGACAGGGGGAGAGAGAGGGCAAGCAGGGGGAAAGACAGAAGGGCATGGGGATGAGAAAGGTAAAGAAGTCTGCACATGGGACAGGAACCCCATCCTGCCCACCCACAAATATCCTAGGGCACCTCCAACTCTATTTAATTTCATATGTGTTTCATCCTCAGAAAATTCTCCCCTGCCTAAGATTTCAAAATTTCTAGATGAAGCATTCTTTGTCTAAAGTTGTTGTTTGTCATGGACTACCTGAGGGTTAGAGCAGTCTTCCATTTTATCTAACTCCATTCACACTCTGAATTATTTTTATCCTCTAGACTTCATGTCTTGCACTGGAATTAGGTTGATGAAAGTGGGATGTAAACTCTGAAAGCGAAGAGGAACTAAAAAGCCTCTTGATGAAAGTGAAAGTGGAAAAGTTGACTTAAAGCTCAACATCCAGAAAACGAAGATCATGGCATCTGGTCCCATCACTTCATGGGA
>SJYA01007437.1:0-14137 GCA_006410615.1 Neotragus moschatus
AATGGGGAATGCTAAACAGACAATTTACTTGCCTCAGGAAGGAAAACACCCTGAATAAAATGTACCAAAATGGAAAAAGAAGAAAATCAAGAAGTAATCAAGTTTGAGAAAGAGGCATTTGGGAGAGCTAAAGATGCAAGATGAAGTTAAGGAAGTGCAAATAAATCAAGACGCATCAGTGGTGGGTAAGGAAAGGGAGAGATGCGAGAGTATAAAGTTCATGCTAACACACTTTTCAAGTATCAGAGGAACTGATATGAAAATTTATTGAGCAAAAAAGACAGAATGTATGTCTCATACATAACCACACAGCTAAATGCCCTGGCTTATTCCCAGATCTGGGTGTGGGAACCCAACTAGCAAAGTGGGGTTTGGGAGAGGATAGTTTAAATTCTGTTGTATGTCCAGATACCAAGCCCTGGGAATAGAGCATCCATCCACAAAGAAAGGAATTGCAAATATTCAATACAAATGAGCTGATGGTGCAGAACCAGAAGGCACTAGGCAAAGAAGAGATACAATAAAATCCAGCGGCTCATAAATAAACTAGTAAGTGAGGGAAGCCTATATGATACCAATAAATCCGGAAAGCCACAGAGTTAATACTTAGGTTGGAATCAGCTGAGCTATCTGATAGTTCATGAGGCTATTACATGAAAAATATGTACATGTTAATTCATCCACAATCAGAAACACAGTTGAATTCAAAGGAAAAAAATAATACTGTGCGCTTTATAAAATTTAGCCCAGCCAAAATAATTTAGGGTTTCTTGAGAAATATGATTGCAATTTCTGGCCCACTTCTTGAAGTAGAACATAATCTTCCAGAAGATATCAAATGCTCTACAAGTCTAAAGACACAGATTAACACTGTAAGCAAGTTTGAGAATGAAGTCTGGGTTCGGACGGTTATGGACAGTTTGGGTCACCTCATTAGGGGATTGGTCACAGTCCATTGCGTGACATCTGACACAAGCTGTTGTGAAGCACAGGTCTGCTTCTTCTATTATTAATTTCTACCTGAGGGCAAATGCCAAGAGAACTTACTTTAGTTTCTGCCTCCTGCTGCCATTTCAACTGTCAGGAACAGCAGGAGTCAAAAATGAAAGCGCCGCCTTCAAGAAAGGCTGTGCCACGGTGTCATTTTTAAAACTGACAGCTTTGTGCTGTCCCCAGTCTTAAGGAGAGGGATTGTCACTTGTGCCTCCTGTTGCCATTTTGACAAAGGAAGACATTCTCCCACCTCCAAAAGCAACAGTAATTTTAAAATGGCAAGTGGAAACAGGTTTGCAAGTTGCAAGGGGGAACTCCTTTACCCCAAAGACTGTTATTATGGGACATGGAATAGCTTAAGAGTCTATTTGTTCAAACAAAAGAAAAATGGAGAAATGGATTTTTCTGTCTGGGCTTTAATAAAGAGGGTAATTTTCAATGTGAGAGAGCCTGCAACAAGCCAAGATGATAAAGCAATGCCAAGATTAGTTAATTTTTTAAAAGATAAAGAGAAACTGTATTAGATTTGTGTTCTGTAGAAAAGATCATTCAGTGAAAGTAGATCCAAAGGAGACAAGAGACTGCAAAGAACAGAGTAGACAGCTACTTCAAGGCTAACTGTTAAAATCCGGGAGAGATATTTGGCTCAGATGGTAAGGAATCCTCTCCTGCAATGCAGGAGACATAGGTTCTATCCTTGGGTCAGGAAGATCCCCTGGAGAGGGCATGGCAACTCACTACAGTGTTCTTACTTGGAGCATCCCGTGGACAAAGGAGCCTTGTGGCTATAGTCCATGGGGTCAAAAAGAGACATGACTGAGTGACTGTGACTAACTAGGAGAGTTTTTTAAAAAGAAAATTATTTTCAAACATCAAAATTCAATGCTAAGAAAGCAGAATAGTTGTGATAAAGAGGCAAGTTTTGGGAGGTTAAAGAGGGAGGGGACATATATATGCTACTAAGTCGCTTCAGTCGTGTCTGACTCTGTGAGACCCCAGGATGGCAGGCCACCAGGCTCCCCCGTCCCTGGGATTCTCCAGGCAAGAACACTGGAGTGGGTTGCTGTTTCCTTCTCCAGTGCATGAAAGTGGAAATGAAAGTGAAGTCATGAAAGGGAAAAGTGAAACTGAAGTCGCTCAGTCGTGTCCAACTCTTTGCGATCCCATGGACTGCAGCCTACCAGGCTGCTCCATCCATGGGATTTTCCAGGCAAGAGTACTGGAGTGGGTGGTCATTGCCTTCTCCAGACATATATATATATGCCTAGCTAATTCATTGGAAAAGACTCTGATGCTGGGAAAGATTGAAGGCAGAACCTTGAGAGCTAAATGAACTTTCCTTTGCCAAGATGCTTTGAAGGCAGACTGCTAAATCTGAAATTATTTGTGGCCTTTCAAGTGAGAAAATCAAAAACAGTTTCTTTTTAAAAATCTACCATTTACTAGTAGAATAAGCTTGAAAAACATCACTTAATATCTTTCATCCTCACATGAAGATGAGCCAGACCTCAAAAAAGTGGGAAAAATAAGATCTCGTTAGTATGTGGCCCTTTATCATATGATAGATGGTTACTAACATGCTTTCACTTAAAATAGCTGATAGGAGAAAACATAATTAATTAGGCTTGAGGAGAGTGACTCTCTTCATATGGGACATTGCTATAAAAATTCCCAGTAAGTAGAGGTCGGGAAGAACCCCTGGAGAAGGGCATGGCAACCCATTCCAGTATCCTTGCCTGGAGAATCCCACGGACAGAGGACCCTGACGGGCTATGGTCCACGGGGTCGCAAGAGTCAGACAGGACCTCGTGACTCAGCAACAACAGGGGCTAACAAATGCTTGTATTTGAAATCATTTTTGTACTGAGCGCTTAGGTAAGTGAGGCAAGTATTGCGTCTCTGTCTCTCCTTCACTGGTGTGCGTGCTGTCACACTTCAGTCGTGTCTGACTCTTTGTGACCCCATGGACTGTAGCCCACCAGGCTCCTCTGTCCATGGGATTTCCCAGGCAAGAATACTGGAGTGGGCTGCCATGCCCCCCTCCAGGGGAATCTTCCCAACCCAGGGCTTGAAGCCACATCTCTTCTGACTCCTGCATTGGCAGGCGGGTTCTTTACCACTAGTGCCACCTGGGAAGCCCTCCACTGGAGACTGAAGTAAATTAAACTGATGAATATAAAATTCCCTCATGCCCACTCTGAGTCCCCAAGTTTGAGGTCATCCTCTATCAGGTATCAAATGTTGCCTGTTGCCAGAGTAAGAAACAAATGAGGATTTCCGACCCACAAACTTAACATGGGCTTGGGCTTTTGAGAAATTATGTAGCTTTGACTTTCTACAGCGCTGGACCTCTGACTTTCTGACCCACCCTCTTTTCAACCCACCCCCAAGTTTAAATCTCAACTCACCAGATCGTGCTCTCTGAGTCCCGGTTTCCAGGTCAAATGTTACCCATGGAGCAGCCTCACAACGTCACTGAATGCTCTTGTAGGATGACAATGTAATGCTGGGGATGGGTGTATTTGTGTTCTGATTCCTAGAAGATTTAATTATCCATTACACAGCATGTGTGGTTGGCTTTTCAATGAGGGCAGCTTGTTCAATCATGATCACACCATGTATTATGTATCTCTCATGTGACCAGTTGCAATAAATTCTTTCTTCCCCTTTTGCTGGCTGCTATACTCACCCTCTGCTTTCGAGTTTCTGGGGGGAAAAACAGTCTTTATTACATACTTTTTTATTCTGACTAGCAAATCACCCCACTACTTCTTGCTATTTTTCTGTAAAGAAAAAATATACAGTATCACTTTCTATTCTTTTTCTAATCTTTCTATTAAGATGACCTATAATGTGATACAAATCAAGACATTTTTGGTGTTTCTAATCCCTCCACTCTCCTAAAATTATGTTATTCGTGATCACCAATGACATTTTTACAGTCCTCTTTATTCCTTATTCATTGCATTCCATGCCAGGCCATAAATGTTGAACAAACATAAGAGGTAAAGTAAGCACCCAAGACTGGAGCAAACATAGCAAAATTTTAAGCAGCATCAAAGCCTCTGACTGTGTGGATCACAACAACCTATGGAAAATTCTTCAAGAGATGGGAATACCAGACCACGTTACCTGCCTCCTGAGAAATCTGTGCGCAGGTCAAGAAGCAACAATTAGAACTGGACATGGAACAACAGACTGGTTACAAATTGGGAAAGGAGTACGTCAAGGCTATATATTGTCCCCCTGCTTATTTAACTTATATGTAGAATACATCATGAGAAATGCTGGACTGGAAGAAACAGAAGCTGGAATCAAGATTGCTGGGAGAAATATCAATAACCTTAGATATGCAGAGGACACCATCCTTATGGCAGAAAGTGAAGAAGAACTAAAAAGCCTCTTGATGAAAGTGAAAGAAGAGAGTGAAAAAGTTGGCTTAAAACTCAATTTTCAGAAAACTAAGATCATGGTATCTGGTCCTGTCACTTCATGGCAAATAGATAGGGAAACACTAGAAACAGTGAGAGACTTTATTTTGGGGGGGGGGCCTCCAAAATCACTGCAGATGGTGACTGCAGCCATGAAATTAAAAGACGCTTACTCCTTGGAAGAAAAGATATGACCAACCTAGATAGCATACTAAAAAGCAGAGACATTACTTTGCTGACAAAGGTCCGTCTAGTCAAAGCTATGGTTTTTTCCAGTAGTCATGTACAGATATGAGAGTTGGACTATAAAGAAAGCTGAGTGACAAAGAATTGATGCTTTTGAATTGTGTTGGTGGAGAAGACTCTTGAGAGTCCCTTGGACTGCAAGGAGATCCAACCAGTCCATTCTGAAGGAGATCGGCCCTGGGATTTCTTTGGAAGGAATGATGCTAAAGCTGAAACTCCAGTACTTTGGCCACCTCATGCGAAGAGTTGACTCATTGGAAAAGACTCTGATGCTGGGAGGGATTGGGGGCAGGAGGAGAAGGGGACGACAGAGGATGAGATGGCTGGANGATCGGCCCTGGGATTTCTTTGGAAGGAATGATGCTAAAGCTGAAACTCCAGTACTTTGGCCACCTCATGTGAAGAACTGACTCCTTGGAAAAGACCTGGGAAAGACTGAAGGCAAGAGGAGAAGGGGACGACAAAGGATGAGATGGGTAGATAGCATCACCGACTTGATGGACATGAGTTTGGATAAACTCCAGGAGTTGGTAAAAGACAGGGAGGCTTGGTGTGCTGCAGTCCATGGGGTCGCAAAGTCAGACATGACTGAGCAACTGAACTGAACTGAGAGGCTGGATGATGTCAGTTTCAAAAACAGTCCATCCTGAGGGTCAGACAAACCTACCTGCCCATCAAAAACTGTTGGAAGATGTGGCTCCTTGGTTTAGAAATCGCACTGACTGAGACTTGCTTCTTTGGAAACAGACCAAGTCCCATTCCAGGAGGAGTTTCATGCAGAAAGTGAATGGACACCAACTAGAGACACTGAGAGCAAGGACCCCCATCTTGCCCTGTCTCTTGAGTGTGAGAGCAAGTGTACTTTTGAGGTCACATATGGGATATTTGAGTTCTGCTGTGTGAAGCTTCTTTGAAATTGTGCATTTCCACTCAAGAAACAAACAGTTCCATAGACTGCCTAGCACCAAGGCATGTAAATGACTTATGGAAAAATTCTTGACCTATGTGCTGTCTTACAACATATATACCTCAAGGCAACACTAGAGCATTGCAATAAAGTGGACTTTTGATGACAAAAAAAAAATTGTACATAGGTCACATGTTTAAGTGTCACATTGGCACTGAAGCAAAAGACCACATTTGATTGAAAAAATAATGGCTGCTGCTGCTAAGTCACTTCAGTCATGTCCGACTCTGTGTGACTCCACAGGACAGCAGCCCCCATCCATGGGATTCTCCAGGAAAGAACACTGGAGTGGGATGTCAAATAATGGCAGCTGAGTCCAAAAAAATAGTGGATGGTAGAGTGGATACAAAGTTAAGAATGTGATTGTGAAACAGAGCATCCCTCCCAAGTCCTCAGCTTCCTTTTGTCTGTGGGAAACCTTTACTCAAAGAATAAATGTAATCAGAGAAGTGAGAAAACGAGGAAATGAAGGAAAACAGTCAAAGGAGGCCAAATAATAGTAACAGTATAGTCATTCAGCACACTCAAGACCTTTAGTTCCTTCCAAGGTTTACAGCCAATACTGCAAGCCACGTCTTTCGAGTTGTCTTATAGACACTGAAAACACAGCAGGTGGAGAAGTTAACTACATGATGATCAGTTTGTAGCCATGACATGCTAAGCCACTTTAGTCGTGTCCAACTCTTTGTGACCCTATGCTGGCTCAATTCTGAGAACTGGCCTCAAAGAAAATAAGAACAAACCGACCCAGGAACTGAAGTCTCGCTGTACCTAAAACAATCAAGAGGCTCCTGATCAGACCACCGATGACAAAGTTCAAGATGACTGTCAGAGCTGCCTGTGCTCTTTCTGCACGGACCCCCCTCTGTCTGTCTATAAAAGCTCTTGCCCGCTGGCTGTCAGCCTCTGGACAAGAGTCAGCCTAGCCCGCCCCCTCTTTTCTGAGCTGACTGGCAGGGGCAGGGGTGAGGAGCTAACAAGCGTGGAGAGTTAGAGGCTGGGAAATAAAGGCCATCCCATCCTGACATCAGCATGGAGGCTGCTAAAGAACTTGACCATCAATTCTATCTTAAAATCTTTCCTTTCTTTTTTTCTAAGACATTCTCATTTTCCTGTAACCTCTTTCATCTTTCAATCTCTGCTGCTGCTGCTGCTGCTGCTGCTGCTGCTGCTAAGTTGCATCAGTCGTGTCCGACTGTGTGCGACCCCATAGATGGCAGCCCACCAGGCTCCCCTGTCCCTGGGATTCTCCAGGCAAGAACACTGGAGTGGGTTGCCATTTCCTTCTCCAATGCATGAAAGTGAAAAATCCAAGTGAAGTCGCTCAGTCGTGTCCAACTCTCAGTGACCCCAGGGACTGCAGCCTACCAGGGTCCTCCGTCCATGGGATTTTCCAGGCAAGAGTACTAGAGTGGGGTGCCATTGCCTTCTCCCTTTCAATCTCTATCTTCCTTGAAAACTTTCTTCCTCCTCAGAACACTAAATTTAGATCATGACTGGTTTCTCTCCAAAGATACAGCATGTGTGCTAAGATGCTCAGTCATGACTGACTCTTTGCAATCCTATGAACTAAACATGCTGAAGAACACATTGCTACAAGATTAGGGGGCTTCCCAGGTCTCTCAGTGGCAAAGTATCTGCCTGCCAAGCAGAAATGTGGGTTTGATCCCTGAGTTGGGAAGATTCCTCTGGAGAAAGAAATGGCAACTCACTTCAGTATTCTTGCCTGAAAACTTCCATGGACAGAGGAGCCTGGAGGGCTACAATCCAATGGGGTTGCAAAGAGTTGGACATGACTGAGCAACTAAACAGCAGCAACAGCTAAAAGATTGCCTCAGTAAATCAGACACCATAATTCTTCCTGCAGCTGTCCTTACCTGACTTAAATTGTCCCTTTCCAGTTGAATCAAAGTGTCGCGTGTTCATGGTCTATTTCTTTTGACAATATTTGCCTCTTTCCAGAAAGGCTGCATAAGGCTGAGGAAATGGGATAGACTTTGGCCCTTTAGACACATTACCTTTAATCAAAAACTACATCATCCGATGTCCAGCCAATGAGCAGGTCACAGGGCAAACTCCTGGGAATGCAAAGCACGAGTGATTCTCAGCTTATGTGCTGTGCTTTGGGCTCACAAGGAATCATCCAGTCCCCAAACACCTTCCCCATTCTCCCTGTCAATCTCCCCTATAGTTAATTCCATGGCCTGAAATACAGGAAGCAGAAACTTCTTCATGGTAGTTAGCACCTGGAGACACATAGAGCCTTTATAATTGAGTATCCTGGAGAGATTACGCCGAGACGGGGAGACAGCAAGAACGCTACTCATGAGCAAGCAATCCTAGCAGGAAAACTTTCTAGTGCTCCCCCACGAGTAACAAGAAGGAGACACCCTATGTCTACTGAGCAGAGATGAGCTAGTAAAGGATGCACCTTTGCTTCAGGCGCCTCCATGAGAGCTGAGCAAGGCAGAGGAATTGGCTTCACCAGAACCCTACTGTGAGACAAGCATAGAGCAAGAAGGGGCTTCCCTGGTGGCTCCATGGAGAAGAATCTGCCTACAGTGCAGGAGATGTGGGTCCAGTCCCTGAGTTGGGAAGATCCCCTGGAGAAGGAAATGGCTATCCACTCCAGTATTCATCCCTAGAGAATTCCATGGACAGAAGAGCCTAATGGGCTACAGTCCATGGGAATCACAGAGTCAGACACTGCTTGGCGACTAAACAACAATGACATTTAATAAGAAAGACATTGATCACTGCATTAGAGTTTTCCTCCACTTTGCGAGATTTTAGTTTCGCACAGATGACGATAAACTCCTCTGAGTCTCAATTTTCTCAAAAGATGACAATCATAATGACAATGTGATGAGATTATGAATAGAAAATGAGGTGATATATCATAAGAGGTTAGTACTGGTGCCCAGCAGAAGCTAAATAGAGGTTAATTCATCCAACTATTTCTTAAATGGGTTCATAGAAATATTTTGCCAGAGGTTATTTGGTGGATTGAATGAACAAATAGACATAAAAAAAAAGAATTTTGCAAAATGTAAAGCACCTTACTGATATTCATTACTATGACTAATAACATGAGAATTATGTCTGATCAACTGACAAGGATCTGTGTCTCCAGGCTGAGCACTGAAGAAGCTCTAGTTAGTGTCAGGTCTGGGTGGCTGCAGAGTGAAGTAGAAAAGTCCTCATCCTGGGAATCCAGAAACCAGAGTTTGACTTATGTCTGGCACCTGCTACCACTCTGAGGAGGTTACTCATCCCCAAGCCTTGGTTCCCCTCTTATAAAATGATTATAATACCTACTCAGGAGTTCTTATGAAATTTAAACAAATTTCAGGGCTTCCCATGTGGCTCAGAATCTGCTTCTGATGTAGGAGATGTGGGTTCAATCTCTTGGTGGGGAAGATCCCCTGGAGAAGGAAATGGCAACCCACTCCAGTAATACCTACTCAGCAGTCCTTGGGAGATTTAAGCAAATTTAGGGAGGAGGACTCCAGTATTCTTGAGCTTACCTTATGGCTCAGCTGGTGAAGAATCCCCTTGCAATGTGGGAGAACTGGGTTTGATCCCTGGGTTGGGAAGATCCCCTGGAGAAGAGAAAGGCTACCCACTCCAATATTCTGGTCTGAGGATCCCATGGACTGTAAAGTTCATGGGGTTGCAAAGAGTAGGTAGACAGGACTGAGTGACTTGCTCTTTCACTTGTACTTTCCCTTTCAGGGAGGTGGAAGAAGAGGAGAGAAGAGAAGAGGGCTGCAGAGGATGAGATGGTTAGATGGTATCACTGACTCAATGGACATGAACCTGGGCAAACTCCAGGAGATGGTGAAAGACAGGGAGGCCTGGAGTGCTGTAGTCCACGGGTGTCACAAAGAGTCAGACACAACTGAGTGACTGAACAACAACAATAAGGAGATGAAATTCCTTCTCATAGTGCAGGTCAGAGCAGGAGCTGGAGCTGAGCTCAATTATCCAAAGCCCACAAATTGCTGGAATTCTCTGAGTCTCTGTTGGTCAGCCCTGCTGGATCAATGTCTCAGGGCCCCTGTGGAGATATGGGATCCTGAGCTTCTCAAATGTCTCAGCCAGGTCCCTTTAGGAGCAGAAGAAACTGATCTGTCTGTCCACAGGAACCAAGTGGAAGAGTGGAAAGTGCCCCTCCAAGCACAAATTTTCTTTGAGGTCTTTAAACTGATTATTGTATTGGATCAGCCAAAAGTTCATTTAGGTTTTCTGTAACATCTGATGGATTTTTGCTCTGTGTTAAGCAGCCCTCCAGAAAATTCTGGAAAAAAAAATGATATCCTTGAGCATCCCTCTTGCCTTGACGATGCTTCTCATCTCAGGTGTCCTGACAGTTAACTCAGAATGTCAGTGGCAGGAGCTATTTACACAATGTCACTGTCTTTTGTTTTCTTCACATCGGCCTGGCACACAGCACTCCCTTAGCTCAAAGTCTCTCCCCACTTTCAGGGTCTTGGAGGACATCTCATGTTAGCATCTGAGACTCCCCCTGACAGTTTCTGCTCCGACTCCCTTTGCTGACGTCCTGGGAGCTGCACCAGGCTAGAGAACTTTCCAATTGCAGGGCGGGCCGAAGGGCGGCAGGCTTACTGGGAAAGGGGCTAGGGGATTTGCCTTGAGGTTAAAATTAGAAGCAGACACACTGTTTCTATGTTGTTCACATGTTACACATCAAAAGCAAAGGCAAAGTCCAAAGATGCCTGCAGGCACATTTTACCTTATGCTCTAAAAGTGTCAATTTCCTTCATCATTTTGCAGGTGACTTGAGAGCTGATAGGGACATGGAGGAGGGAACGGGGGAGCTCCCTGCCCTGTGCCCAGTCAACAGTGAACTGCCAGGAAATGTAGGAGCTGAGCTGGAAGTCACATGAGTTTGGGTGCCCCGTATAAAAAAAGGTTTATAAAAGTTAGTGAAGAAATGTGGAAAGCAATCATTCGAGCTGACAACTCTAGTGACATTGCTAAAGGGGAGAAACTGAGGGGTGTGGTGAGCATCTGCTAAGTTGCTTCAGTCGCGTCCGACTCTGTGCGACCCCAGAGACGGCAGCCCACCAGGCTCCTCTGTCCCTGGGATTCTCCAGGCAAGAACAATGGAGTGGGTTGCCATTTCCTTCTCCAGTGCATGAAAGTGAAAAGTAAAAGTGAAGTCGCTCAGTCATGTCCGACTCGTTGCGACCCCATGGACTGCAGCGTACCAGGCTCCTCTGTCCATGGGATTCTCCAGGCAAGAGAACTAGAGAGGGGTGCCATTGCCTTCTCCGTGGTAAGCATCTACCAGGGGATAAAAGATCATTGAGAATTAAGCTAACTTTCAAAGCCATCCTAGTAACTATAAAAGTCCAAGCAATATTTTGATTTCCACGGAAGACAATGAAAAGAACTGATGGGTCCATTCAGCAACCTGATGAATCTTTTGACTTTTTTGTAGAGTAATACGCCAGCTTTCTCAAATGTGAGCTTTCCTTAGGAGTTTTGGGGGCTGAGATAGTGAGGTGAAAATCAAATTATATGTTCTTCAGTACCACTGTCAAATGTATTGCTTTCTCATCATGAAATTTTTAAACTATGGCTTCAGTTGTAGTAGCGTATACCTGTCTTGGATGTATTTATTCATATTATAGGGACTATGATAGAACACCATAATAATTTATTCTAAACCTGTGCATGCTAAGTCGCTTCAGTCGTGTCCAACTCTTTGCAACCCCATGGGATGTAGACTGCCCAGCTCCTCTGTCCATGGGATTCTCCAGGCAAGAATACTGGAGCGGGTTGCCATGCCCTCCTCCAGGGGATCTTCCTGACCCAGGGATCCAATCTGTGTCTCTTACGTCTCCTGCATTGGTAGGTAGGTTCTTTACCACTAGCATCCCCTGGACTAATCAAAACCATTTACACAGAAATTGATGTGGTAATGGTTCCAAACATTCAGAAATTTAAAAAAAATGAAATGTAACAGGTATTCAATGTTATTCAGCAAACTATGACATTTACATGAATAAAGAGAAAGATCATATCCACAANGCATTGGTAGGTAGGTTCTTTACCACTAGCATCCCCTGGACTAATCAAAACCATTTACACAGAAATTGATGTGGTAATGGTTCCAAACATTCAGAAATTTAAAAAAAATGAAATGTAACAGGTATTCAATGTTATTCAGCAAACTATGACATTTACATGAATAAAGAGAAAGATCATATCCACAAAAAAATTAAGTAGGCAAAAGGCAATGAACCCAGTTGAAATGTAGCCAGATTCATATAGTCTGTCCCAGGAACCTTCTGGTACCATCTTTTCAGTGCCAACATGGAAGAATTTTTTTTAATTAAATCTCAAAGAGGCAATTCAATAGCAAAGCTGCTACTCAATGAATATCTAGGAGAACTAATTTCAACTTTTATCAGCTTGCATTACAACACAAAGGCTTCCGTGGTGGCTCAGACAGTAAAGAACCTGCCTGCAATCCAGAAGACCAGGGTTCAATCCTTGGATCAGGAAGATCCCCTGGAAAAGCGCATGTTAACCCACCACGGTATTCTTGCCTGGGAAATCCCATGGGCAGAGGAGTCTGGTGGGCTATTGTTCATGGGGTCGCAAAGAGTCAGACACAACTGAGTGGTAATACACACACATACACACACACAATAAAAAACTTGTAGGGCATTCTGTACCTTTTGGTGAAGCAGCTACAAAGTAGATTTTAAGAAAGCATCTCAACTCAAGACTGTACTTGGCATTTTGAGGACATTGGTCCCTTGATAGCTTTGTTCCCAGGAGGGAATAAAGGAGACACACGTGGGCAAGGAAGGAGCCATTCCCTTGCATATGGCAGGCTCCAGAGCAAACGTCAGCATGAGGTCACAAATTTGCAACATCCCAGAAATAAAAACATGCAGCCCCCTTCATTGCTATAACTGCTGATTTTTAAATAAGCTGTCATCACTGTCATAAAATATACACACATTTAAAAAAATACAATCCTGGGTAAACACTTTTTTTTTTTCAGGCACAAGTTAATATTTATTTTTAAAATTGCAATGAATTCCTTTTTCTGTGTTTCGACAGATTTTGTCCTTGAGTAAGTCCATGGCACATTCACACCAGAATTCATAAAATACAAACACTCTTAGAATAAAGTTGCATTTTTCTCAACGATAACAAAAAACGAAGCCACGTTTTGCTTAAACTGTGGCTATTACCAGGTACCTCAGGGTAAGACAGTTTTGTTTTTTTTTTTCCAAACACCAAAAGGGGAAGAAAGTAAGTTGATACACAGTTCAGTTGCTGTCTTTCCTGTGTGAAGGCTCTGGGAAACAAAGAGAACAATGTCATTGTTTTATGATTTTAACTCTGTTGGGAAGCTGCTCTGGTAAGTTTCTACTGCAGGGGATGTATTTGATGAAAATCTTAAAAGCGATCGGGTGGTATAAACTGTTGACTTTTATCCTTCCCTATCATGAGTCCCTTATTCTTTGAAGGATCTTTACCTGGGAAGCTTTCAACTTCCACTGTCATGCTAAGCCTCTTGGATCCAGAGATAAAAACAAAATTAACTTTTCAAGGACACGGTGGTCTGGAAAAAGGAAAGTTGTTTAGGAACTAAACATAAATTCAAAAATTGAATTGGTTCCTCCACTGAATTTAAGTTTCATGAACAACCTATTTTCTCCCTTGCATCTGTAGAGACTACGGGTAAAACTCTACCCTCAAAATTCTGCCAATCAGTATCTGCATCATTTCTTCTTTGGATGGTGCTTCTATTCATTTTTACTTTGGTTAACGTGCCACTGAATGAATTCTGAAAGCCAGTTATAGGAGCCACAAATTTTCAAGAAATGTCTTCATTGTTACTGTTTTATGCTGTGCCAGTACAGCATAAAACAGTACAGCAGTGTAACTACTGTTTTCATCTTGGTGAATGTAAATTTCCTCTAGAAAGAGTGGACTTCCTCTTTGCAAAAACTTTTAAGTCTAGTACCACTCAACATTCCCATGTAGTGTAAAATCAACTTTAAATTATTCTCTTCAATCAACAGTTTGAGCTTGTTAGAAACAGGTAAAAACTGAACACTATCAGCCTCTCTATGCACCATAATCACACACACACACATACACACAGAGGTTTAATTCTTTGCATGTCAGTTACAGATGAGGCTCAGCAAATGTAGATTGCTCTACTGCTAAAAGCAGATGTGAGGAAGAACATTGATAATAATATGAAAGTTTAATACTAATTTAGCACAAAAAGTTGGAGAAGGCAATGGCACCCCACTCCAGTACTCTTGCCTGGAAAATCCCATGGACGGAGGAGCCTGGTAGGCTGTAGTCCGTGGGGTCGCTAAGAGTCAGACATGACTGAGTGACTTCACTTTCACTTTTTACTTTCGTGCATTGGAGAAGGAAATGGCAACCCACTCCAGTGTTCTGGCCTGGAGAATCCCAGGGACGGGGGAGCCTGGTG
>SJYA01007438.1:0-18791 GCA_006410615.1 Neotragus moschatus
CAGAGGAGCCTGGCAGGCTACAGTCCATGGGGTCACAAAGAGTCAGACACAACTGAAGCAACTTAGCATGCACCCACACAGGTGCTGTTCCCACTCGTCCCCAACTTGTTGCAGAACTGGAGAACAGTCTTGAATAGGCAAGTCCTGGAGATCATTGGAGTAAAATCATCTTGAGGGAGAAATATTATTTATTGCTTTCTTGTCGTGTTCAGTTGGTACTTCTGACTATTGGAGCTCTGAAATTAATACATTCCTGAGAACCACTAGTCTAGTAATTTTCACTTCCCCTGAGAGAAAGACCTCAGTGGTCCACATTTCTCAGGTGATCAGGCACAACTGCTTAGCAGCGCCAGCAAGCACCATCACCCTGGCAGCACCATCCATGCCAGGGACACACACTCCCTCCTCCTTCCTTCCCCATGGTGGGCACAGCCATGCTTCTATCTGGGAAGAGATGCTGTCTAGAAGATGACAGACTCTGGTGCTGGTGGCTCTGATTATTTTCTTTGGGGTTCTTGGAGAAGCATTGAAAAGAGCTAAGTGGGATATGTGAGCAGAGGCAGGTGATGGGGATGGGAACCCCTGGCCCCTCTCCATCTCTGTGTTGAGCTCTCCTCTTCAATCCCATAGGCTCTTGTAATATCGATTCCCCTACCACCCAATAACTCATTTCTGCTGAGTGATTAGCTGAAAAGATTTTGGGGGACTCTTCTCTAAAGCTGGTCATTTACAGCAAGGAACTTTGCCCTGGGTCCCCTCAAATCACCCTGTTGAAAAGTTGGCTCTGTGGCTTTTACCATCCATGGCTCTGCTTGAGGAAGAAGTCCTGACCATTTCACTCTTAGGACAGGGCTGCTCTGAATCTTCAGATGGAAAGAAAAATTCCTTCTTTTTCAAATCCACATGCCCCAACAACATGTGCAGAAAGCCAGCCCCATAGAAATAGCCCAGTCTCTGTGGAGTGCCTTCAAATCCAGGTCTTTATTTCTCAGTGTGGGACCACATGTGCACATCTCCTGCCTTCTGATGGGGCTGGGAAGTTCTCTGCCCATCCTTGACCTTCTGCAACATCACGAGGCTCCTCTAGGATGTCTGCCACCGGGTGATGGTCTCTTGTGTATGTGTCTGTCTCCCCGTCAGATGGGGGCCCTTTGAGTGCAAAGCTATGTTTATTTACTTGTTGTTTCTTCCCTCACNTTCTGATGGGGCTGGGAAGTTCTCTGCCCATCCTTGACCTTCTGCAACATCACGAGGCTCCTCTAGGATGTCTGCCACCGGGTGATGGTCTCTTGTGTATGTGTCTGTCTCCCCGTCAGATGGGGGCCCTTTGAGTGCAAAGCTATGTTTATTTACTTGTTGTTTCTTCCCTCACTTCCACTCCTTACTCAGACCATGAAGAAAAATCTGGGGTTTATCCAGTTAAAAGACCAGTTAATATAGTTATAACGGAAGCGTTTTTGACTGTGAAAATGGCCAAATTCTGAAATATTTTTCCTGCAAAGAACTTCAATATACCAGCAACTTGCAAGCAAGCCTACGTGGATAAAATTCCAACTGCCAGCTTCAGCCATTCAGGGGTCCACTCCCATCACTATCCAGAAGCAGCAAAAGATGAAAGCAGAAGCTTAAAAGAGGCTCATGTTTATCTCCTTAGAGCATATGACTTTTGATGACAGTCATGTTAAGAGGGAAGACTTGATTAATTTAATTTCACTGGCCTGCAGCTATGGGGAGAGAGGCCGAAAGTTTTAACAACTTTATTTGTAAGTCCAGCTTGTCACTGATGGAGAGCAGCCCCACAGGAAACCATTTTTCACTTAACTAAAGGAAAAGGAAAATTTCCAAGAAGGCTCAAAGAAATTACCAGCAAACCTGAAATAAATGTGCCCTGCCTTTCCCATTATGATCCATGTCATCTGAATTATAGACAGTCCTAAAAACAAAAAGTCGCCAGAGTTAGTCACCTGACTCCAAAGAGACTTAGCATTTGTGTTAGAAATAGTGGGGAGAGGGAAAGGGGAAATATACCCCCAGAGGAGAGTGGGTACAGAGAAAACCCTAAAGGTGGTAGTGGCAGTGGTTTAGTCACTAAGTCGTGTCCAGCTCTTTGCAACCCCTTGGACTGTAGCCCACCAGGTTCCTCTGTCCATGGGATTCTCAAGGCAAGAATATTGGAGTAGATTGCCATTTCCTTCTGCAGGGATCTTCCTGACCCAAGGATCAAACCGAGGTCTACTGCACTGCAGGCAGATTTTTAACAGACTGAGCCATCAGGGAAACCCCACATGAGAGAGTAAGGGAACAATATTTTACAAACGAACAACAACAAATTTGCTGCAGCCTAGAGGGGTGGGATGAGGGGTGGGACGAGGGGTGGGAGGGAAGCTCAAGAAGGAGGGAATACATGTGTACGCATAGCTTATTTTCATCGTTGCACAGCAGAAACTAACACTCTAAGGCAAGTATACTCCAACAACAACTAAAAATAAAGAGGTAACAAAACTGAAAAAATAATTTGCTGCAAAGCATTGAGCTGGAAATAACCATTACTGAAATCACTACTTTAAAAATATTATATCTATACCTATTTAAGAAATTGACATGAGAACCACAGTGAGGCCTCATCCCCAACCCTGAAATCCAGCCCTCACAGCCAAGAATGTAGAAATAAGGGAAATGAAACTTGAAAGTCAGAACATAATGGATGAAAGCAGCAATATGCAGAATTATTTCAAAGGAAGTGAACAGTTCTTTGGGCAGCAAGGCAAGTCTTTAATCTGATGGAAGATATTCATATTTCAAACACAAACCACTTGTAATAAGCTATAATAGAAAAGAATATGAAAAAGAATATATATATATATGTGTATATATATATATGTGTANGCTCAGTGTCACGGGCCAGCGCTGTGTGTCCCAGGTAGGCACACGTGTCTTCAGCCCCAACAGTGCTGAGACGAGAACACCTTCCATGGAAGCGCAGCCTCTGTGAGTTTTAGGGAGACGGCGTGTGTATTTAAGGACTTCCCTTGTGGCTCGGACAGGAACGTGTCTGTCTACGATGCAGGAGAACTGGGTTTCATCCCTGTGTTGGGAAAGTCCTCTGGAGAAGGAAATGGCGATCCATTCCAGTACTCTTGGCTGAAAATCCCATGGATGGAAGAGCCTGGTAAGCTGCAGTCCATGGGGTCGCTAAGAGTTGGATACAACTGAGCATCTTCACTTTCACTTTCCACTTTCATGCATTGGAGAAGGAAATGGTAACCCAGTCCAGTGTTCTTGCCTGGAGAATCCCAGGGATGGGGAAGCCTGGTGGGCTGCCATCTATGGGGTCACACAGAGTCGGACACGACTGAAGTGACTTAGCAGCAGCAGCAGCAGCAGTATGCCAGAAACTAACAAAACATTGTAAATTAGCTATACTTAAAAAAATTTAAAAAGACAAATCACATCTTCATTAATATGGAGTGGATCATCTATGGATGCAAGGAACACTGTAGAAACGAAAGTTGGCAGTACCTCACAGGCACAGAGGGATTCCCAGGTGGCTCAGTGCTAAAGAATCCACCTGCCAGTGCAGGAGATGCAGGAGACATGGGTTCAATCCCTGGGTCAGGAAGATTGCCTGGAGAAGGGCATGGCAACCCCACTCCAGTATTCTAGCCTGGGTAATCCCATGGACAGAGGAGCCTGGTGGGGGTCCATGGGGGTCACAAGAGTCAGGCACAACTGAATGACTCAGCACGCTTGCACAGACCAGGGTGGAGAGTAGCCAGCTGATGGCTGGAGGGGATGAATCGATGTGCAGTCTGTTTGGCATCCCCTCTGGATCATGGGGAGTGCTACAACAGGCTATGAGAACCTGAACTCCTTACCAGTTCAAACCATGACACTAACCGCCTTGTTCTGATCATGGGTACCAGATAACATTCTAATTATTTGTTTCTCTCTACAGCTCTTCTGTAAGTGGTTGAAGAGGTTGGTTAGGAAGACACATGTGTCTGTTCTACTTGCCAGTCCTATCTTGCATTATAAATTAATAATTTGGTATTTGGGGTCTAGATAACATTTCTTGTAAGGTCTGTGATTGTGAGTCTGTTCTGGGACCAACTCAATGGGGCAATTTCTTAACCCAAGGGGCAGCCAAGGCTGAACTCTGGGCAGCCAGACATTGTATTTGATGCCCTAATCTTACTATGCCATTTTTTGTGAATTCCTACAAGCAACTATTTTGAAGCAACATATTAACAAAGCCTTTTTTCATCCACTTGAATGTAAAGAAAGCATTTGGTACCAAAGTGACAGCAGGACTCTCTTTCTGTTCACCTCTCACCGCAATTCCTTCCCGGAGGCCCACTCACACAGCATCAATGCCTGAGAATCCTACTCATGATGGCTCCTGAACCTGGAACTCCATCCCAGCCATCTTTCTGGAGCCTTGACTGTCTGCGTCCAGCTGGACCTCTTGACTCTGTGGTTCAGTTCAGTTCAGTTCAGTTCAGTCACTCAGTCATGTCCAACTCTCTGCAACCCCATGAACCACAGCACGCCAGGCCTCCTTGTCCATCACCAACTCCAAGAGTTTATCCAAACTCATGTCCACTGAGTCGGTGATGCCATCCAACCATCTCATCCTCTGTCATCCCCTTCTCCTCCTGCCCTCAATCTTTCCCAGGATCAGGGTCTTTTACAATGAGTCAGTTCTTCACACCAGGTGGCCAAAGTATTGGAGTTTAAGGTTCATATTCAGTCCTTCCAATGAACACCCGGGACTGATCTCCTTTAGGATGAACTGGTTGGACCTCCTGTTGTCCAAGGGACTCTCAAGAGTGTTCTCCAACACCATAGTCCAAAAGCATCAACTTTCAGTGCTCAGCTTTTTTTATAGTCCAACTCTTACATCCATACATGACAAATGGAAAAACCATAGCTTTGACTAGACGGATCTTTGTTGGGAAAGTAATGTCTCTCCTTTTTAATATGCTGTCTAGGTTGGTCATAACCTTTCTTCCAAGGAGCAAGCATCTTTTAATTTCATGGCTGCAGTCACCTTCTGCAGTGATTTTGGAGCCCCCTAAAATAAAGTTTCTCACTGTTTCCAATGTTTCCCCATCTATTTGTCATAAAGTAATGGGAANTCTCTCCTTTTTAATATGCTGTCTAGGTTGGTCATAACCTTTCTTCCAAGGAGCAAGCATCTTTTAATTTCATGGCTGCAGTCACCTTCTGCAGTGATTTTGGAGCCCCCTAAAATAAAGTTTCTCACTGTTTCCAATGTTTCCCCATCTATTTGTCATAAAGTAATGGGAACAGATGCCATGGTCTTAGTTTTCTGAATCTTGTGTTTTAAGTCAACTTTTTCACTCTCCACTTTCACTTTCATCAAGAGGCTTTTTAGTTCTTCTTTGCTTTCTGCCATGAGGGTGGTGTCATCTGCATATCTGAGGTTATTGATATTTCTCCTGGCAGTCTTGATCCTAGCTTGTGCTTCNCCCGACCCCTGGGGCCTCGCTTCTTCAGCTTTCCTGGCCGCGTCCCCTTTAGTCTCACCTTTCATCGGTCCTCGAGTGGGTCTTAGACATGTGTCTCTCCCCGGTCTTGTGGGCACTGCACCTGCTCTCAGAGGCGCTTAATGGAGACCCTAACTGCTTGTTTAAACCAGTAAGCCTTTTGGGAGGGGAGCGCCGTGCAGCTTGCCGGACTCGAGTTCCCTGAGCAGGGATTGACCTCGGGCCCCAGCAGGAAAAGCCTGGATCCTAACACTAGGCTCCTGGGAGCTCCAGATCCTAGACTAATCTGTGGTTTTCCCCAGAAGGTAGCCACATGAAAGAACGAACTGAAATACATTCCCCAAGTGGCTTTTGGTAGACACTCCCCCACCCCCACACTCACCCCCGGCCCCGCCTTGTGCTCCCTGGCTGAAAAGTAGCACATGCCTGTGAGTCCCTCAGCCTGCTTGGAATCAGTGGACCGGAAGCCAAGGGCATGGTAGAGGCTTCCTTAAGCAGGGCCACAGGATGGCTCTGAAGAGTGTTGCTGAGCTTCAGTTTCCACAGCTGCAAAATGAGAATTCAGCATCCCCCCTTTATTCCCAGTTTCACTTTTTGCTGTTTCAGTTACCTTTGGTCAGCCACGGTCCAAAAATACTAGATGGACGCTTCCAGAAGTAAACCGTTGATCATTTGACAATGCGCGCTGCCGGGAGCCGTGTGATGGAGCCTCACGCCGTCCTGCCCCTCCCCACCTAGGGTCTCAGACGCCCAGGCCTGGACCCCGCAGTGGCCCCCTGCCCAGCTCACTGCGTGGCGGTCCCCTGCTGTAGGGTCCAAGTGTGGGTCAGGGCACAGGGCCCGCGCTGCCCGCCTCCCTTCCCTGTGTCAGGCAGGCAGCTGGCCTCTCACCTCACACGAGGGGCGGGGGCGCGGTGCAGCCAGAGGTCCTGAGAGAGGCCGCCCACCGCGCTCATGCAGTCTGTTAGTAGCATCCTGTGCCTAACGTAGACGTGATCAGACTGGAGGCACAGGAAGGGCCCGCCGTGCGAGGGCTCCAGCTCCTCCGTGGTTTCAGGTCTCCACTGGCGTCTCGGAGCATGTCTCCTATGCACGGGGCCCCGACTGCACAGGCTCCTTCGCAGTTTGCCTCTTGGGCTCCTGCTCACCTGTGGTGGCTTTCGCAAGATGACGTTGCTGAAGTGCAAAAGACCCTTGCAGCCATTTGAAAACCCAGGGCCCTTGTGGAGCCCTGCTCGTTCCCGTCCTGCTGGGTGGGGAGGTCTTCCCAAATGGCTTGTTTCTAAATCACAGGCGCAGCATAGGGGTCTCAGGGAGGGTTCTCTGTCCCCCTTCTGAACTGCTGGGTGCCCGTGCTTGCAGACGTACACCTCTCCTCCAGAAGGGCTTGCCCAGCACACACGCTCCGCAGCTGCTTGTGAAAACCGCTCCCTGCGCACGCGGCACCTTCCACAGTGTAACCGCCCTCAGTGGATGTCGCGGTTACTTACGCCTCTTCTCCAGAACAGAGTCGTTCAGTCTCGTCTGCTTCTGTGATCGTGTCCCGAAGGCCCCGTGGTTGTGCCGCCTTAGAATCCGGTGCTTGTCGTCACCCTGCTCCCGGGAAGGCTGTGCACTCAGCTGTCTGTAGCTGGAAGATTCTGTTTCTATAGCTGTCACTTTCTCAGCGGTTGCCAGTGTAGCTACTGGGGAAGATTTTAAAGGTGCCTCATTGTTTACCATTTACATTTCATTGATTAACGAATTAAATTTTGTAAAAAGGGGATTAGCAATTTTTCTTCTGTTATTTGGCTGTTGGTCTTGAAAGCCCGGGTGAGGGGTTTTTTAAGTAAATAGCAAGGATGCTTCCTGTGTGATAGTTTCAGGGATGCTTCTCTTGCAGGAAGAAAGTGGCCAGCTCCACGCTGCAGTGCTCCTGGCTGGTTTCTCTTGGCTTGGTTGACGCTGTGTTTGTTTAGTGTTCAGTTGCTCAGTTGTGTCCAACTCTCTGCGACCCCGTGAATTGCAGCACGCCAGGCCTCCCTGTCCATCACCGACTCCCGGAGTTCACTCAGACTCATGTCCATCGAGTCAGTGACACCATCCAGCCATCTCATCCTCTGTTGTCCCCTTCTCCTCCTGCCCCCAGTCCCTCCCAGCATCAGAGTCTTTTCCAGTGAGTCAACTGTTCGCATGAGGAGGCCAAAGTACTGGAGTTTCAGCTTCAGCATCATTCCTTCCAAAGAAATCCCAGGGCCGATCTCCTTTAGGATGGACTGGTTGGAGAAGGTTTAAATAGTCAGGCCTGTTAATTTGTTCTGGAGTCTGTGTTATACTTTGGCCTTCTCCTTTCCTGAGCTGGTTTTTCCCCCTAGTACTTAGCACATTTGAAAGCTCTGGGTGATGTGATGTCAGACCGTTCTTTCCACACGCATGCTTGCTCCAGCATCTCACTGCATTGTCGCCCTTTCTTCACCAGCTAAACATCTTCTCATCGCCACACTGACTTCCCCCCACGTGTCTTTTCCAGACGTCCTGTCCCAGTCTTTGTCTCCAGGGCATGGCCGCTGTCTGGCTGGCTTCTCTGCCTTGTGATGCCTTTTGATAAGCTCGGAGCTCCCCATGTTCATAGAGCTCTGTTGAAGCTGTGTTCAGAGACGCGTCTGCTTCTGATTTAATTGGCGCTTCTCCTGCCGCTCGTCCTGTGTCCTTGGTCAGTTTGTCTGACAGAGCCATTCCTCAGGTTGAGGGGATGCCCTTTGCCGAGATGGCCTGGTGGAGGGAGGGAAGGACCGACCTCTGTGTCGCCTGCCTGCTGTGCAGACAGGAGACCCCTGGCTCCTGAGCCCCCGTGCCCGAGGCTCGGGCCCAGTGAGCGTCCCCGTCGCCCGCGAGATGGCCTTGGGGGGCAGGCAGCCGCGCTCACGCGTGTTCCTGCTGCTCCTCGCGCCCTGCCGCCTCTGCCCGCGAGATGGCCTGGAGGGCGGGCGGCCGGCTCACGCGTGTTCCTGCTGCTCCTCGCGCCCTGCCGCCTCTGCCCGCGAGATGGCCTGGAGGGCGGGCGGCCGGCTCACGCGTGTTCCTGCTGCTCCTCGCGCCCTGCCGCCTCTGCCCGCGAGATGGCCTGGAGGGCGGGCGGCCGGCTCACGCGTGTTCCTGCTGCTCCTCGCGCCCTGCCGCCTCTGCCCGCGAGATGGCCTGGAGGGCGGGCGGCCGGCTCACGCGTGTTCCTGCTGCTCCTCGCGCCCTGCCGCCTCTGCCCGCGAGATGGCCTGGAGGGCGGGCGGCCGGCTCACGCGTGTTCCTGCTGCTCCTCGCGCCCTGCCGCCTCTGCCCGCGAGATGGCCTGGAGGGCGGGCGGCCGGCTCACGCGTGTTCCTG
Organism: Neotragus moschatus; assembly: GCA_006410615.1. Taxonomy (NCBI): domain Eukaryota; kingdom Metazoa; phylum Chordata; class Mammalia; order Artiodactyla; family Bovidae; genus Neotragus; species Neotragus moschatus. The sequence goes on from SJYA01007438.1 coordinate 8,871, forward strand.
CTGCTCCTCGCGCCCTGCCGCCTCTGCCCGCGAGATGGCCTGGAGGGCGGGCGGCCGGCTCACGCGTGTTCCTGCTGCTCCTCGCGCCCTGCCGCCTCTGCCCGCGAGATGGCCTGGAGGGCGGGCGGCCGGCTCACGCGTGTTCCTGCTGCTCCTCGCGCCCTGCCGCCTCTGCCCGCGAGATGGCCTGGAGGGCGGGCGGCCGGCTCACGCGTGTTCCTGCTGCTCCTCGCGCCCTGCCGCCTCTGCCCGCGAGATGGCCTGGAGGGCGGGCGGCCGGCTCACGCGTGTTCCTGCTGCTCCTCGCGCCCTGCCGCCTCTGCCCGCGAGATGGCCTGGAGGGCGGGCGGCCGGCTCACGCGTGTTCCTGCTGCTCCTCGCGCCCTGCCGCCTCGGGTCTCCTGCAGCGTCTGCACAGTCACCTCACAGTCTGCACTCTGATGGGTTTCTAGAGTGCTTTATTCATTTACTGTTTGCCCAGGGGTGGCATGTAGGATCTTAGTGCATTAAAAAAATGCTTCTTTTTATGAATTAATTTTCACAGATAAAGAGTAGACCATTGAGCCAGTCTGTTTTCATGACTTTTAAGGAAATGTTAGCAGCTTGACTTGGTAAAAAAGTTACCTTTTTGACAGGAAAAAGTGCACTAGTCGACCAGTTCTTCCCCTTAGTCTGTGCACGTGAACTCCTGTCTGCTCTCCAGACTTGCAGGTGCCCGCAGTCTCTAGGGAGGGGAGGGGGAAGCCTGGTGGCCCACGTTAGCCCACTGGAGAGGCCTGGTGAGGGGTCCACTGCGGGGAGGGTGCGGTCAGGTCTGGAAAAGGTGTGGCCGTGCTAGGATGGTGCCCAGGAGTCCCAGAGGGGTGTCCTGTGTCAGCCCAGAAGGAAGCTCTGGAAACAAGTCTATGTCCCTCAGCCTCTCCACCTGGAGACCAGGTGGAGCCTCGGATGGCTTGGTTTTCACTACCAAAAGGACAGTTTGTGGGCATCAGCTCAACAGAGTGAGCGCCAAATTTGGACCCTTACAAAAACCCTAACTGCAGTTTAGAGCGTTCGTTAATAGTCCGTGGGACCCTGCCTGCGTCTTCGTGTGCTTTGAGCGTGTGTCTTGGAGGGGAGAGAAGGGAACCTGAGGCCCCGGGAGTCGTCGTGCTTGAGTCTGGACGCAGGCTGCCTGGGTGCCGAACCTCACTGAGTGTGAGGTGGTGGTCGGCCTGGACGAGGGCGGTCTGACGAGCTGGGGCTGAGTGCAGTGCTCAGGCAGCGTGGGGCGGGCTTGGGGGGCTGCGCTTTTCAGCTGCGTGGTTATTCGAGAGCCCAGGTAGAAGTGCCGTGATGGGGCTGGAAGCAGTTTGGTGGGGGTCTCGCGTTCGCCCTAACCACGGTCACCACTGCCCGTCCACGGCTGCATGTTGAAATCGCGGCAGTCCCTGTGGTGGAAAGGCTCTGCAGCTGGAACAGCGGGGTGTGATGCGACCCAGCATGGTCAGGTCAAGCTCTGAAAGCAGCGAAGCCTGTTGGACTTGCTTGTGGGGGCGGGGCAGGGCCGACAGCAGTCCTGAGAGGAAGCAGGCGCACTGCTCCGGAGCGAAGGAGGAAGCGGCGGTGCTGCCTGCCGCGGGCCTGGCCATCCCTGCCTCTGGTGACAAAGGAGCTCTCGCTTCCGCCGCTGCTTGGCGGTGCTCATGTCGCACGCAGGGTGGCAGGTGGTTAGTTGCTGATGCCATTTGGCTGTTGCTGCTGGAGGAGGGACTTGTTGGATGGGATCTGCCGGCTGTTAACCACATCAGGTTTTCAGTCATTGTAGCCTCTGGGTTGCTCATTGATACAAAGTAACCGCTGCAGAAAAAGTGTGCTTCAGAGAGAGAAGGTTGCGGGTAGGAGAGCTGAATACTTCCCTGCGGAGACCGTTGTGTTCTCTTATGTGTGTTTCCAGAAAGATGTTTAGGAGAAGAAGAAGCGGAAGATGGTAGCAAACATTCAGGTTCCTAAGTGGTTAGGGTTAGAATGCAGAGTTGGAAGGATTGATTTCAGCTGCAGCCTCGGGCCCTAGAAAGTTGTGCTGGAATAAGGACTGGGGAGGTAGACTCTGCGCCACGCCCCTCTTAACCCTCGGTCTGCCTCCAGTGTTCTGAACAGTGCATAAAGCCAGGAGCCACGGTTGTGAGGTATCTTTGCCTTCATCTTTTCTGTGGTCACAAGTTTTACAGAAGGAGCTACACTGAAGGAAGGATGACTCATCCTGATGGTTTACCAACACTGGAAACCACGTCATACCTTGTGCTGGAAGGATGTGCATGTACCTGGCATTTTCTGCTGAGAGGATTAGCAGTGATTCAGGGGCTTGGATGAGTTTGATCAAGGTCTAGAAGTGGGACAGAATCACTGATGTTTAAAGACTGCAGACCATAGTGACGCTGTACAAAGTGACTGGAAGGGAAACCTGGGCGCAGCCCTGCTACCAGGCCAGCAGAGCGAAAGAATAGCTGGAACTGGCGGCTGGATGAGTCCTTGCTAGGGGACAGCTGCTGGTTTGACGAGTGGTGTGCTCAGGGTGAACGCTTCCAGCTCCCAGCAGGCAGCAGCCCCGGAGGGAGACAGATAGCCAGAACACCACAGTGAGACTCTCATCAGCAGAAAGTCACGGGCCCTCCAGAGAACCGCAGGAAGAAGTGCCAGGCGATCCAGCCCGGCTGTCCCAGAGGAGAGCAGCCCTGAGCTCTGATCGGGAGGACTGACGCTGAAGCTGAAACTCCAGTGCTTTGGCCGCCTGATGCGAAGAACTGACTCCTTGGAAAAGGCCCTGATGCAGGGAAAGGTCGAAGGCAGGAGGAGACGGGACGACAAAGGATGCGACGGTTGGGTGGCATCACCGACTCGGTGGACGTGAGTCTGAGTGAGCTCCGGGAGTTGGTGATGGACAGGGAGGCCTGGCGTGCGACAGTGCGTGGGGCCATAAAGAGTCGGACATGCCTGAGCGACCGAACTGAACTGACAGAGAAGCGGCAGCGTGTGGCCATTCACGGGAAAAATGAGTTCGATGGGAGCCCTCCCAGAGGCGGCGGTGGCCTGAGGCCACTAGTCTGAGTGTGTTGCTGTGCTCGAGGAGCCAGCGGAGGGCGCGGCAAGGGACCGACGGAAACTGGGGATAGGTGTCTGAGCCAAGCGCGGGTAACAAGAAAAAGGAGTTCAGAGAAGCAGACAGTTCTGAGACAGCAGAGCCCAGGAGCCGAGAGGGAGCTTACGCAGGGCTCAGGAGCCGCCTGAGCAGGCAGGAGAGTGGGCCAGCGAGCCGCGGCGGCTCCATGTGAGGGGCAGGGGAGCCTGGCGAGGAGTGCGCACAGCCTGAGTGTGAGTGGCTTAGACCCTCCCGGCCCAGCTCAGGCTGGCAAGGGCGACCAGAGGCAGCTGCGACCCAGCTCAGGCCTGAGGCCCCCAGGACGAGGAGACGGTGTTGTCAGAGCAGAGCAGGAGACACTGCGAAAGGGAAACAACTCGCAGATTTGTGGTTGGGGGGAGCGGGGAGCTGTGGGCTTTGGGGGGCAGACTCAGGTTGTCGTCCATAGGGTGAGCAGCGAGCGCCCTCTGTACCGCACAGAGAGCTGTCTTCAGCATCCTGTGATGGGCCGTCGTGGAGAAGAGCGGGAAAGAATATGCGTGTCTGCGGCTGGATCGCTGCGCTGTGCAGCAGAGACAGCAGCGTGGAAAGTCAGCTGTGCTTTAGCTAAAAATAAAGTAGAGCGTCCCTGGTGGCTCGGGGGTGAAGAATCTGCCGGCCAATGCAGGAGACCTGGGTTTGATCCCTGATCCGGGAAAATCCCACAGGCCACAGAGCAACTAAACCCATGTGCCAAAATAAAGAAATATAGCACTTTTTAAATCCCCCAAACCTCCGTGCGGCGGCCTTCATGGAAAAGTGCCTGGCGGTGGAGGAGCGCTGCTGCTCCCTGATGTCCTGGACGGCCAGCCGGGCCAGCGTCGCCCTGGTGGAGCTGCGTGGGCCCGTGAGCTCGAGGAGCTTGGAGCAGCCCACGGCGCCTCCTTGTCAGCAGGGAGGCCTCAGCGAGGCCCTGTGCCGTGGCCACCTGCTGGCCGTGCGGTTAGTAGCTGCAGTGATAGTGCTGCCTACCTACCTCACTGCTTCATTGTCCCTCGCAAGTAGCGCACTTACACATTGGAGGTTGGTGGCAATCCCGTGTCGACCGAGTCTGTCAGTACCATTTTCCCCCACAGCATTTGCTCGGGTCAGGTCTCTGTCACATTTCGGAAATTCTCAGAGCATCTCAGACTTCATTGTTGTATTGCTGCGGTGATCTGTGATCAGTGATCTTTGAGGCTACTGCTGCAGAAAGATCACAACTCCCTGAAGGCTCGGGGTGCTTGGTGATTTTAGTAATTAAGAATTTTGAAATGAAGGTGCCTACGTTTTCTTAGCCGTAACACTGTTGCACACCGACTGGACGAGAGTGTGGTGCACACGTGACTCGCACGCACCAGGGCTCCGTGCGACTCGGTCTCATGCGGCCTCACTGTGGCGGTGGCCAGAGTCAGCCCGGCGGTGAGCTCCGCTTGTGCCAGGCGCTGTGCCGACAGTGTGGCCTGCTAGCAGAGCTGACCGTCGCGATGGTGCTGATGGAGTGGAGGGTATCTGAGGAAAACGGGGAGCTGAAGATCGAAGGTCACTGGTAAATTTCTCGTCAGAAACCTTGGAGGCTGTGTTGCCGTGTTCAAAANGTCGCCCTGGTGGAGCTGCGTGGGCCCGTGAGCTCGAGGAGCTTGGAGCAGCCCACGGCGCCTCCTTGTCAGCAGGGAGGCCTCAGCGAGGCCCTGTGCCGTGGCCACCTGCTGGCCGTGCGGTTAGTAGCTGCAGTGATAGTGCTGCCTACCTACCTCACTGCTTCATTGTCCCTCGCAAGTAGCGCACTTACACATTGGAGGTTGGTGGCAATCCCGTGTCGACCGAGTCTGTCAGTACCATTTTCCCCCACAGCATTTGCTCGGGTCAGGTCTCTGTCACATTTCGGAAATTCTCAGAGCATCTCAGACTTCATTGTTGTATTGCTGCGGTGATCTGTGATCAGTGATCTTTGAGGCTACTGCTGCAGAAAGATCACAACTCCCTGAAGGCTCGGGGTGCTTGGTGATTTTAGTAATTAAGAATTTTGAAATGAAGGTGCCTACGTTTTCTTAGCCGTAACACTGTTGCACACCGACTGGACGAGAGTGTGGTGCACACGTGACTCGCACGCACCAGGGCTCCGTGCGACTCGGTCTCATGCGGCCTCACTGTGGCGGTGGCCAGAGTCAGCCCGGCGGTGAGCTCCGCTTGTGCCAGGCGCTGTGCCGACAGTGTGGCCTGCTAGCAGAGCTGACCGTCGCGATGGTGCTGATGGAGTGGAGGGTATCTGAGGAAAACGGGGAGCTGAAGATCGAAGGTCACTGGTAAATTTCTCGTCAGAAACCTTGGAGGCTGTGTTGCCGTGTTCAAAATCTAGAAGGGGAGGCTGTCAGCCAGGAAACCTGTCACGGGAAACACTGTCCTGCAGAACTGAGAGAGAAGCTGAGCGCTTCCAGAGAAGCCAGAGCTGAGCAAGCTCCTCAGCACAGACCTGCCTGCAGTGAGGCGCTTCCTTCAGGTTGGAGGGCGCGGGACAGCGACCCAGAGCCCCGCGGAGAAGTGAAGATCTGGTGAAGGAGAGACACAGACGGCCAGAAACGCCGGCGCTGCTGCAGCTCGCCTTGCTGTCTCCGCTCGGTTTCCGGGGCTAGCCCGGTTCATCTTCTGGGAGGACGCGATTTGGTGACGTCCGTGAGTGAGAGGGCGTGGGCTCCGAGTTGCATGGCAGCAGTTTTGTGTGTTACTGAAGTCAAGCTGGTGGAAATTGGCCCGCTAAACTGCTGCAGCTTCAGGATGTGAAATGTAATTCCATGGCTGCAAGGACAAGCCAGCTGTGGGATGTACTCAAAAGGAAAAGAGAAGGGAATTAAAAGTGTTTTGCTATAAAGAATCAATCAGCAACAAAAGAAGGTGGCCGTGCCGGAGACGAGGGACAAAGAAGCAACGAGGCAGAAGAAAAACAAGCAGGAGAGGGACTGAAGCGAGGGCTTCCCTGTCAGTGACTCCTCTGCCTGTACATGCATCAGACTCGCCAGGCAAAAGACAGATGGGCAGTTGGGATAGAAAAACACGAGCCATTTGCTTGCTCTCCACAAGAGACTGACTTTGGAGCCAGAGACAGGAAAATGCTCAGTGTGAAAGGGTGTGGAAAGGACTCATGCAGATAGTAACTAGGAGAGACGGCAGCTGCACTCCTAGGTGAGGCGCGCTTCAGGCGAAACCCTTAAAGACAGGACGCAGTAGAAGATTCGGCACAGCAGGAAGGCCAAGCCGTGGCGCACATTCCCACACCGTCCCACGGCCACCAGAGTGCACGCGACACAGACGAGCAAAGCTGAAGGGGGGNGACGGCAGCTGCACTCCTAGGTGAGGCGCGCTTCAGGCGAAACCCTTAAAGACAGGACGCAGTAGAAGATTCGGCACAGCAGGAAGGCCAAGCCGTGGCGCACATTCCCACACCGTCCCACGGCCACCAGAGTGCACGCGACACAGACGAGCAAAGCTGAAGGGGGGAGCTTGACGCTGACAGCGGATGGACCCCGGCAGCAGGCGCGTCAGAGAGAAGGACACGAGTGGCTAGGTAAACGGGCCGCGTCCAGCAGGCACGGGTCTCTGCCCCCGCCACCAGGACACACGTTCCGCTCGAGTGGACACGCTCATTCTCCGGGATGGAATACATGTTGAGGCGTAGTAAGTCTCAGAAGGTTTTAGAAAGTAGGTTGTCATACAGAGTACCTTTCTTTCTTTCTTCTTGTGATGTCGGCCCCTTTTGCCGTCTTTGTTGGATCTGTTACAGTTATTGTTTCTGTTTCATGTTTGATTTCTTGGCCTTGAGGCATGTGGGACATTCGCTCCCCAACCAGCGGTGGAACGTGGGCCCCCTGTGCTGGAAAGCAAGGTCTTAACCACCGATCGCCAGGGAAGTCCCCAAAGTACCTCTCGGACCACAGTGAGAGAAAGTTAGAAGTCAGTAACAAGCGGAAAACTGGAAAAGCCAGATACCGTAGATGGCAAACAGCACAGTCTGACAGAACCGCTGGGCCAAAGAGGCGATCACAAGAGAATCCTAAAGCGTTCAGGGGTGGGACCCACTGGCAGCGGTGGGGACTCAGGGCTTCCTGGTCTGGGAACAATGACCCTGCAAACACAACGTAGTAAAACGTACAGGTCCCAGCACAGAAGTGCTGAGGGGAAATTATAGCCCCAAATGCTAACATTAAAAAAGATCTCAAATCAACAACCTAACTTCACTTCCTGAGGAACTAGAAAAAGAAGAACAGTTTAAACCCAAAGCTTGAAAGGGAAGGAAATAATGCAGGTTAGAGCAGAAAACCCTTTAGATTAACTGAGAATTTTTTAAAGGTTCATATCACTAAAATCAGAAAAGAAAGTGGAGATATAACTACCCACTTATATTAATAAAAAGGATTCTAGCTAGGAGCACTTGTAGGAGAATCAGTTGCATAGCCTGGGTGAAACAGATTCCTTGAAATACACAAACTGCCAAGCGAAGTAGAGAATAGTGGCCGCCCTGTTGTCAAGCTAGGAGATGGAGTCAGCTGCCGAAAGCTTGCAGACAGAGAGGAGCCCTGATCTGACGGCTTCACTGGTGAGCTCTAACAAGTAAAGGACTGACGCCAGTTCGCAAGTTCTTCCCAGATATTGAAGAGGGGAGGACGTTGCTTCTTTTTCTTTAACTTTTCATTTTGTATCGGGGTACAGCCCGTTAGCAATGTTGAGACAGTTTCAGGTGGACAGCGAGGGGCCTCAGCCATGCGTGCTCACGTGTCCCTTCAAACTCCCTGCCCCTCCGGCTGCCACGTGACACTGAGCAGAGCTCCGTGTGCTCTGCGGCAGACCCTGTTGGTCATCCGCTGTAAATACAGCCCCGTGAACATGTTCATCCCACACTCTGTACTTCCGAGGGGCAAACAATTCTTACTCACTGCGCGTGAGGCCAGTATTGACGGTGAAGTGAAAGTGTTAGGGACTCAGTCGTGTCCAGCTCTCCACGACCCTGTGGACTGTTGCCCTTCAGACTCCTCTGCCTGTGGGATTCTCTAGGCGAGGATCCTGCAGCCGGTAGTTACTGTCTTCTCCAGGGCATCTTCCTGACCCAGAAATTGAATCTGGGTCTCCTGCGTTGCAGGCAGACTCTTTGCCATCTGAGCCACCAGGGAGGCCAGCCTTGCTCTCATGCTAAAGTCAGACAAACTCTGCAAAAAAAGGAAAGTATCAGTCAGTATCGCTTATGAACAGTGGTGCAAAAGTCCTTAACAAAACACCTGTAACATTTTAGTTACAGTCTATTGAAAGGATTTGTGTGCCATGACCAAGTGGGGTTTATTCCTTGGTTGGATCTGTTCCTTGGAATGTTAGGTCGGTTCCACAACCAAATAGCTATCCATGTTAACAGATGAAAGGGGAAAGCATCATCTCAACTGATGCAGAAGACAGCAGCCCTTCAGGATGAAAACACTAGAAATACTGGGAATAGGAGGAAGTTTTTTCAACGTAGTGAAGGCTGCCTGTGGCGCACCCACAGTGAACACCCTGCACGGCTGGGAGGGACACGCTCTGCCTTCTGGGATCAGGAGCAAGGCAGGGACGCCCACTGTGCCACCTCTGCCCAAAACAGCCTTGGGAGCTCCAGCCAGAGGAGCTCAGCGAGAAGGAGAGGAGACACCCAAACTGGGCAGAAAAGAGGTTCGTGATCTTGCACGTGGAGCACCTTACAGAGGCCACACCCCGAAACTAAAAGACAAATCTCTCAAAGCCAATAAGCTAATTCAGTGAATTTCAGGACGCCATCTGGAAAAGAAATTAAGGGAACAGTTCCATGTACAGTGGCACCAAAAGGAGTGAAATACCGAGCAATCTATCTGAAGTTGGTGAATGAAAGACTTCTAAACGAAAGACTGTAAACGTTGCTGAGAGGTTAAGATGTAAGTAAGTGGAAAGAGCTCATTTATGACAGAAAAATTAATATTGTTGGGAAACCATGTACAGATTCAATGCAATCCTTGTCAAAAGTCCCAATGACTTTTTTTTTTTTGCAGAAATAGAAAAACCTGGCCTGAAAGCCATGGGACCCTCAGTAGTCAGAGTAATTTTGAAAGCTCGTTAAGTTGGAGGTCTCCCACTTGGAGATTTTGAAACTGCAGAACTCTGTGGTAATCAGAACAGTGTGATACTGGAATAGGATACACGGGTAAACCCGCGGAACAGACTGGAAAGCCCAGACAGGAACCTTCACATGCAGGGTGAACCGACCTTTGGCGAAGATGCCAAGTGCGTTCGGCCGTGAAAGCAGTGCCTTCTGTGACGATGCTGGGCGATGCTGGGAAACGCCTGCCTGCAGACGGGTTTGGACCTGGACCTGTCGTCATACGCAAGATTCAATCAGAGACCTGAAGCTTCTTTCCACTGACGAGTAGTCGATTTACCGTGTTGTTTCGACGTCTGAGGGGCGGGTGACTCCGCTGCACGCTGCCCCCTTCCTCCTGCTCTTTCCGGGGCCGTTCGCCGTGGGGCGTTGAATGGGTGCTCCCTGTGTGCGCGGTCGGGCCTTGTCGCCCGTCCCGCGGGTACCGGTTTGCCTCTGCTCACCCGAACCTCCCAGTCCACCCCCCACCTCCCTTTCTCCTGGCGGCCGCAGAGACGCCTCTGTCTCCTCTGTCCGCGAGTCTCTGCTCACCAGGCTTGTGGGCGTCCTGTTTGGGGCTCCCCGCGGGAGTGGCAGCTGGGGCGTCTCCTGGCGGTTCGCTCAGCGTCGCCCGCGTCGCCGCACGGGGGCGCTGTTT
>SJYA01007439.1:0-15612 GCA_006410615.1 Neotragus moschatus
GATCCCTGGGTCAGGAAGATCCCCTGGAGAAGAAAATGGCAACCCACTCCAGTACTCTTGCCTGGAAAAACCCATGGACAGACAAAGGAGCCTGGTAGGCTACAGTCCCTGGGGTCGCAAAGAGTCGGACACAACTGAGCAACTTCACCTTCTTTTCTTTCTTTCTTGAACTAGCAACGAACACTAGGACATTGTTATAGACTGAACTGTCTCCCTTCAAAATTCACTGCTGAAGCCCTAACCCCCAGTATGACTGTATGTGGAGGTAAGACCTTTCAGGAGTGATTAAGGCTAAATGAGGTTATGAGGGTAGCACTCTGATCCAGTATGACTGCTGTCCTTACAAGAGACAGAGACCTCAGGAATGCACACAGAAGAAAGACCAAGTGAGGAGAGGGGCCTTGGGAGGAACCAAACCTGCAAACATTTTGATCTCACCAGATCTCAATCTGATCTTCCAGCCTCCAGATTGTTAGAGAACAGACTGCTGTTGCACAGACTGTCCAGTCTGTGATATCTTGTTATGGCAATCCTTGCAGATTAATGCAGACACCAAAACTAAAAATATCACATAACAACTGCTCACAAAACACTGAAACGCCTAGGAATAAACCTAAGAAAACATGCACAGCACTACAGTACTTGCATGCATGTCAAAAACTACAAAATGCTGGAAGAAATCAAAGAAGTTCCAAGTAAACGGAGAGACATACCATGTTCACAGGTTGAAGACTCAACAGAGTAAAAGATATCAATTCTCCCAATACTGATAAACAAGCTGAATGCAATTCCTAGCAAAATCACAACAAAAGTTTTTGTAGATATAGACAAGATTACTCGAAAATGCAGAGGGAAAGGCAAAGAAACTCTAACAGCTAAAACAATTCTGAAAAAATTTCCAAAGTTGGAGGAATCAGGGTACCCAACTTTAAAACTTACCACATAGCTACACAAGCAGGACAGTGTGGTGGTGGAGGAAAGGTGGGCACACAGCCCAACGGAACAGACAGAGAACCCAGAAGCAAGCTCATCCAAGTGGTGAAAAGGCAATTCAGACTTTCAACAAACAGTGCTGGAGGGACTAGACATCCACAGACAAAGGGATGAAACATTAATGTCACACCTTACACAAAAGTTAACCCAAAACAGGTCACAGACTTAGGTATCGAACTATAAAACTTTAACAAGAAGCTGGGGAAAATCTTTGGGACCCAGGACCAGACAGAGTTACTATGGGTTCTGTGCTAAGTCACTTCAGTCCTATCTGACTCTGCGACCCTATTGAAGAAGGAATTCATAGGGCCTGGACTCCATCTTAGGCCTGTTTATGCTGATCATGCTCGGCCACCTTTCCAACGGACTCTGAACTCTGTGTTTAGTGCCTATGAAAACAACAGAAGGATAAGACCCCCTCCAGACAGGGGAACCTTGAAGATCGTATCTAGGTACACATCACCTAAGAGAAAACATGCATTAATCACCCCTTCCTCCAGACAGGCCATAAAGTTTTGTGTATCTATCAGAGTGTAACCTTGAGTTTATTGATTATTGGCTAACTGTTTGACTGTTTGAGCACATAGCATGTGGATGATGGGGTTATTGGGATTGTATTTTCCTTGGTTTATGTAAGTCTCAAGGAATTTGGGGTGGTGGGTTCAGACATGTATACATGGGGTATAAAAGATTTTCACAAATGCTGGCTGGGGTCCTTGGCTAAGAGGAGACTCTGCCTTGGGCCCGCCGGTGTAATAAACTGCAATTTGTTTCCCGGAACGCATGGTTACAACACTATGGACTACATTCCACCCGGTTCATCAGTCCATGGGGTTCTCCAGGCAAGAATACTGGAGTGGATTGCCATTTGCTTCTCCAGGGGATCTTCCCAACCCAGGATTCGAACCTGCATCTCTTATGTCTCCTGCATTGGCAGGTGGGTTCTTTACCACTAGTGCCACCTGGGAAGCCCAGAATTATTATATGTAATACCCAAACTAAGATCCACAAAAGGACAAAGGAATGAATCAGACCTCATCAAAATTAAAAATTTTTACTCTGCAAATAGCCCTATTAAGAAGACGAGATGGTCTGCTATGGACTGGGAGATGCCTGCAAAGCACATGTCCAGCAAAGGACCGGTATCTAGAATAAGCAGACATGCTCAAGCTCAAGAATAAAAAGACAAAGGCCCCAAACAGGAAATGGGCAGGAAAGAAACTCTTCACCCAGGAGGATGTACAGATGCAGCTGCACACGAGAAGAGAAGCGGCACAGCCATCAGGGAGCGAGTGTGTGCTCACTGTGCACGCTCAGCCGTGTTGGACTCTTGGCGACCCCATGGTCTGTAGCCGCCAGGCTCCTCAGTCCAAGGATTTTTCCAGGCAAGAATACTGGAGTAGGTAGCCACTGCCTTCTCCAGAGGATCTTCCCGACCCAGGGATCAAAGCCAGGTCTCCTGCACTACAGGCAGATTCTTTACTGTCTGAGCCATCAGGGAAGCCCATCATAGCCATCAGGGAAATACAAATTAAAACCACAGGGATCAGCTCTCCATACCATTCAGAAGGGCTAAACAAATGGTGACCCCATCAAAGGCTGGTGAGAATGTGCAGAAACTGGCCTCCTCAGGCATGGCTGGTGAGAATAAAAAAACAGTGCAGAACAGTCTGGCAGCCACCCTAGGACTCAGTGACTGCACTGCAGGGCATTTATCCAGAGAAACGGAAATCCAGGTTCACACAGAAAGCTATACACCAATGTTCAGAGCAGCCCCCAACTGGACCAAGCTGGGGCTCCTGGCAATAAGCAGGTAAGAGCCTGGGTTCGGTCACCAGGAAACCCACACAGCATAGGACCCGACGGGAGTAGCTATGTGTCTCTAGGAGCTGGGATGAGTGGTTAAAAGTCAATCCTGACTCACAGGGTTCCTTCCACGTAAGGGCACTCTCGAGATGACAATACTACAGAAATGGGGGCAAACTGGGGCTGCTGGGGTTGGGGCGGAGGTGGAGTGGGGCCCAGCATGGCCGCAGGGGATGGGCAGGCACGCTCCCATCTCAACTGTGGGGTCCACATCCCCCTAGTGCATGCACCCCAGAACTGCAGGTTGTGGCCAGTGGGGAGGCTGGGTATGTGAGTCTCTCTCTACATTACCTGTTACCCCGTGAGTGAGTGTGTGGTGACCCAGAAATACTGTTTAACTTAAAAGCCAGCCCCCCAGGCCAGCTCCCCACATGCCCTGGGTTGGTTCCCACCACCAGCTCCATTCCTCACCCCCACTGTCAATACCCATGACGGAGGGATGGGCCCCCAGTGCACTGCACGTGGAAACAGCGAGTGAGAGGAGCAGGGACGACTCCCCTGCCGGACACCACCAGGATCTGTAATTTCTAATTACAAGCAAGCCTATAGAGCTCCCTTTTAACCAGGAAATTAAAGCAGCCAAACAAAAATCAATATAATGTCAGCTTGACCTGGCAAGGCCATAAAGTGCCACGTGGTGGGGCTGGGCTGAGACAGGGGAGGAAAGTCCAGCCCTGACCCCAGCCTGGAGCCCCTGAGAAGCCCCACCGCCCAGAGCTGGGATGACCGGCGCTCCAGGGAGGGGGAACACCCCTGGGTGTGGAGGCCCCTTGCAGGCCAGGCGGACGGCTGCCAGCAAGTCCCACGATCAAGCCAGGAGGCAACGGTGCTCCAGCAGAGGCTGCCGCTCCCGAGGGGAGGCCTCACCCGAGGGTCCCAGTGAGGGTCCCAGTGAAGGAGGGCGCAGCCCACCACCTCTGGACGCAGGTCTGGTGCCTCTGGACTGCCCCTCCCACACAGCTGTAGGCGCAATCACACACGCCCCATGGACCCGAGTCCAACTCGGCCACCCTGCTCAGCCACAGTCCCCAGTGCTCAGCCTGGGGGGCCCTCCTGGGGAAGCAGGGCCAATATACCTGCCTGCTCAGGTGGACACAAATGGCCACAGGCTCTGATGTCCTTCCCGAACCCCAGCCCAAAATACCGTTTCTGAACACGAGGGTCTCTTGTGCCTGGAACCTTCTCCCTGGTCAGCTCTGGCAAGGGACTCACCAGGGCAAGGCTGACCCAGAACCCTTGGACAGAGGGCTGGACTTCTCCATGGAGCCACCACGCCCCAGGGAGGCCCAGCTCCCAGCAGGTGGAGGCTGCACCAAGGAGCCCAGTGACAACCTTCCCACGGGGCCATTCTCTGGCTAGTTCCAGCTCACTCAGAGGTCCTGCCCTGGCCGAGGCACTGGGAGTCCAGCCTGAGCGTGTCCCGGGTCTCACGTTCTTCTAGGGAGACAGAGGACTGGATGGAGGGAGGGGTCGGGAAAGGGGCTGACAGGCACCACGGTCAATCAACCCTGGAGCTCCGCTCTCATCTGCCTCCACAGAGAGCTGTCCCATGAGCAGGACCCATTGCAGGAAGGCCTGTTGAAGGGCTCAGGGAATGCTCAGGACCATGCCTCCAGGCTTCCCGGGACCTCAGCCAGTGTAGGGGGTACCCAGGGCCCCAAGAGCTCCTGCAGAAGTGACTGGCACCCAGCCTGGCCTCAGAGACCCCAGAGGTCTCACAGGACTTGATGGCACATGCCCACTGCACTGCCCAATGTGGGCAGCATTCGTACCCCCAACCTGAGCCCCGCAAGGGAGCTGCACAGGTTGGCACCAGGCTGTCAGATTGTGGCCCTCGGCCTCCCTGCCCTCTGAGCCTTCCCTCCTTGTTCCTACTCAGTCCAGAGTCTGGCTAGACATGCCCCTGCCTGTAGCATGTCTATGGTCTGGGTCCTGGGAGGGGTGGCACTGCTGGCTGGGCGGGCACCAGGAGGCCTGGCCAGGACTTCTCCCCCAACCCACCCTGAGGCATCCCTCCTCCAAGAAGTGAGCCCGAAAGTGGAGCTCACCTGAGAGTGGACTGGGAGGCCCAGGCCCCGCTTGTCGGAGACGATGAGGGTGATGATGGTCTTGAGAATGGTGGCGAGGAATGTGTTGATGCCGAAGACCAGGGCACGGAGCTCTTGAGAAAGAGAAGCCGCGATCTGAAAACTTCACAGGGAAGCGGGCTGAGATCAGACAGCCAGGGCGAGACGCGCCCACAGGTGCAGAGGACCCAGCTAGGTGGCAGTGCCCTCGGGCAGCCAAGAACAGCCGCGGGACCACTGAGGCTGCAGGGCTTGCAGCGAGACATGAGGCCCATGCAGCGCATGGGCTGCTCACTGCCCTAGGCCTGTGCTCTGAGCTATACATCCTCCCTTGATGACTCATAAAGGGAGTGCAGGGCCAGGCACAGAAGGCAGCCTGCGGAGACAAAGTCTCCTGGAAACCCTGGGACAAAGTAAGTTGTCGTCACTACAGGGCTCTCAGAAAACCGTCCCCCTGAAAGCAGGGTGTTAACACAACCCCAGGCACAGACAGGCACGAGGAAAATTCCGGACTTAAAGTGCTTTGCTGTTAAATGAGTCAGTAAATTAGAAAAAGACCCATAAAACAAAGAAGCAAGAGGAATTAATATGCTCAGTGCTTCCAGCGCTCTGCACAGAAATTAACATTTGAACACACTTTCAATTAAAAGCCCCAAAGTGCCTTAAAAGAAACTAGACAGGAAATGTTCTCCAGCTCTGAAGAATGAGTGAACAAAAATAGGCAAGAAGCCTTACAGAGAATGACAAAGGCTGGGGAGCTTCTGCTAGGGGTGCGGGAGGGCTGGGATGACAAGAAATACAAGAAGTGCCAGGGTGGGCAGGTGCACAGTAACTCAGGCAATAGATTAACTCCTGGNGCTCTGAAGAATGAGTGAACAAAAATAGGCAAGAAGCCTTACAGAGAATGACAAAGGCTGGGGAGCTTCTGCTAGGGGTGCGGGAGGGCTGGGATGACAAGAAATACAAGAAGTGCCAGGGTGGGCAGGTGCACAGTAACTCAGGCAATAGATTAACTCCTGGGAAACAGAAGCCCAGCCAGGTCCCGCCGGTACAGGCAGAACAAAATGCCACCTGTACGACTGGGGGAGATGCTGCTGCCAGAGCGCCACGAGTGGGAGTAAAGCCAAGGGCAACACGGTTACACACTCCGTGAAAGACCCCTGCCACCACACCCACACGCGGGCTGCATACAACTGGGGAACAGGAAATCCCAGCAGGAAAAGAATCCATGGGTGTGAACTGGCCAGGACAGCAGGAGGGGCCGTGGCCCACAAGCTGCCCTTCAACCGCAGTGCAGGCTGTGCGCCTGCCTAGCCGTGTGCCTGCCTGGCTGTGTCTGCAGCATCTCTTAAACCCTTTCCTAAAGCACGTGACTCTGACCTGGCTGGCCCACTTCCAGAACCACCTGAGGCCATTATCAGAACTTCAGAAGAAAAATGTAGGTGAGAGGGTGAGGCTTCTGAGCTAGGCGTCTCAGGGAGATACTGGAGACACTGGCCTTGTCGCCAGGAAGACCAAAAACAATGCCCTCTGGACACAGAGCCTCAGGCTTATGAGGTGCGGGAGCGATGACCCTGGCAGCNATCAGAACTTCAGAAGAAAAATGTAGGTGAGAGGGTGAGGCTTCTGAGCTAGGCGTCTCAGGGAGATACTGGAGACACTGGCCTTGTCGCCAGGAAGACCAAAAACAATGCCCTCTGGACACAGAGCCTCAGGCTTATGAGGTGCGGGAGCGATGACCCTGGCAGCCTGACACCCACGTCAGCCACGAGGCCTGGAGGGGGGCGCGGTCTGCTATCTCCTTCTCACCTTTATGCCTCATACCTGACCTTCTCTGCATCGTGTTCGATCTTTCGGCCACAAACAGCCATGGCTTTACAACTGACACACGGGACTCTAAGTGTCCTGAGAGAAGTGAGGGGAAGACACCAAGGGCCCTGGCGCCCTCTCCACATGCTGGCGGTGGCAGGAGGGGGGGGGTGCTTACAAGCTGAGAGCAGGTCAGGACGGGAGGATGCAGCGTCCCGCTTGCATGGGAGGCCAGGCCTGGGGCCACGTCCATAGGCAGTTGGGGAAGGCAGTCATGGCCACAGGGGCAGGAGGGCGGCAGAGCATAAACCGTGCCAGCAGGGCCAGGGTGTGGTCTGGGTGCCTGGGTAGCACTGGCCTAGGAAAGGAAAGGACCGGGTCTGACCCGGGCTTCCTCCCACAGACCAGGGCAGGCACGAGTCTGACGTGCAGAGGGATTGTGAGATGGAGCAGGAGAGCCAGGCCACCGTGCCGTGGGCAGGGGGGCGGGCTGCAGAGAGGCAGGAGTCTGAGGACACCATCCAAGCTCAACACAAGGCGGGGACAGATGTTCTCAAATAGGTGTGACCAGAGTGGACGGTCCATGTCAGGACAGAGGTGCCCCAGGGGAGACAGGGCGCAGAGGGGAACTGGAGCTAAATAGCTGGGGACGATAACAGGCCACCTGCCGGGTACGGATGTCGAGTATGTGTTTTGTGTCACATGTGCGGTATGAAAACGTGTGTCTGCGGTGAACACACGGTGGGAGAGGTCTAGTTCATAGGGTGCACTGAGGGGTTAGGAGCCAGACCCAGCAGGACATGGCCGGGGAAGGTTCTGGAAGGCACAGTGGGTCAGCAGACAGCTCTTGGGACATCCCCAGGCAGGGGCAGGAGCGCCACCAGGGGTGTGGGGAACGCAAGGGCATCAGGGAAGGTCTCCTGTGGGCAGAAGCCCAGCTGGGTCACCCAGTTGCTGCTGTGAGCCGCCCTGCCCAGAGTGGGGGAGGACAGGAGTGGCCTCAGAGTCACCCACGACAGGACCTCAGGGCCAGGAGGCAGGAAGGACTTCAGAGGTCCAACCTGTGTGGACACCAGAGGCTCATGGGGGGCATACAGGGGACATCCACATAGGCCGGACTCCTTGCCCAGTCTTAGGGTCCTGGCAGCTGGGACAGGGCATGCTGTGGGCAAGAGGGCTCCTGGCTAAAGGCACCTGGGGCTCACGCTCCAACATGAGCAATACATACCCTGCTGCTCCCCATGGAACCTTCTGGAAGGAGGCCTTCTGCTACATACCGTCCATGGCCCTCCAGCCACCCACCGCCGCCCCGCCTTCCAGTTTCTCAAGCCACCTGCCAGCCCCAGCCCGACTCACGTGGCGATGGGCACCAGGAACTGGTAGGAGCCGCGGAAGAGCACGAAGGCCAGGTAGCACAACCAAACGTTGTCGGTCTTGTACATGAGGAACACCAGCCCCGCCTGCAGCACCGTCACGACCGCGATGACCAGCCTGGCCCACAGCACCCAGCGGATCCTCACAAAGCCCGCAGCGAAGGACGTGAGGGCACCTGGGGAGACAAGTCGCGTCACGGCCATCCGGGTGGTCACGGTCGCCGCCCCATGGGGCGGGGCGTACCTAGCAGCGTGGAGGCGGCGTCCGCCCCGCCATTGTAGACCCTGGTGGTGTCCGTGGTGGGGTGGACCACGTTCCACAGGATGTGCACGTAGTAGACGATCAGATAGTAGCCGGCGGAGTTGAAGACCCACCAGAGAGACCAGAGGCGCAGCTGCGGCAGCTGCACCGCGTGGCCCAGCTCTCTGAGCATGCGCACGAATGTCGAGTCCCGCCAGGCGGCCAGCAGCCAGCCCGGCTTCGCACCCGCGGCCTGCGCCTGGCCCGGGTTCATCTGGTCCAGCTCGGAGGGCGCGGCCCCGGCACGCACGGGTACTCCGCGGTTGAAGAAGAGGCTGCGCTTGGGGCGCTTCAGGAAGAGCGCCAGCACAAGGCTGAAGGTGAGGAAGGCCAGCGAGATGTAGTTGAGCGTGGAGAAGGGGACCCTGCCCATGGTGACCAGCAGCTGGCCCAGCACCGAGCTGGTGAAGACGCCCAGCAGCACCGAGGCCCGCGAGTAGCTGGCCATGCGCTGGTAGCGGGCAGGGGGCACCAGCGAGAAGATGTAGGAGGAGTAGGCGATGCGGGCAGCCATGGTGATGCTGAAGAAGAACTCCATGAACTGCATGTGTAGCACGGTCGAGCCAAACAGCAGCAGGAGCCACACAGACACGTAGCTCAGGCCCTGCAGCAGCAGCACCGGCTTGTAGCAGAGGTAGTCGGTCAGCAAGAAGATGGGCACCAGCACGGCCAGGTACGAGTAGGACAGCACCGGCGTGATCTCGTTGGTGACCTGTGGGACAGCACATGCGTGACCCCCAGCCCCAGAGCACGGTCCCTGCTGCTCGGGGCGCCCGTCACGTCTGCTGGGCTGGGCCTAGCACCTACGAGCCCCACATGGACCCCATGCACCCCCAAGTCACCCCGTCTCCTGTGCCCCTTTAGCACAGTGCCCCACCAGGACTACGTGACGACTACTGTCCTCCAAACAGGTGCAGCCCTTAGGGCTGTCCAGGGCATCCGAGGAAACAGACGCACAACCAGACCCCCCAAGCACGTTCCACTCTGATCCCATCCCCAAGGATGTGCTCTTCAGGAAGCAGTTTAGTATCGACACCTGCAGAGTGTTGGTAATAGTGCTGAAAAAAATCAGTCACTACAAGCTAAGCCACGCTGATCCAGGGTTGTCTCTAATGAAATAACAACATGAGAGGGTTTCACCTTAAATCTAACGATATAGAAAACAGAGCTGTGACTAATCTACACTCTTGCCAGCAGCTGAGGAAGGCCCTCAGCAAGCCGGTCTCACTCGGTCTCAGGGCACAGGGGACGCTGCAGCCGCCCTTGTACCAGCCACACAGGAGAGCAAAGCTGGGCCTTCACCCCGGCCTGTTAGGCAGG
Source organism: Neotragus moschatus (assembly GCA_006410615.1). Taxonomy (NCBI): domain Eukaryota; kingdom Metazoa; phylum Chordata; class Mammalia; order Artiodactyla; family Bovidae; genus Neotragus; species Neotragus moschatus. The sequence continues at coordinate 9,729 of SJYA01007439.1, forward strand.
ACTAGGAGCTGCTTCCATGGGAGCCAGGACTCCCAGCTTCACCAAGGGAGCTGTCCATGGCCTTGGCCATTCAGCTCTCCACTCAGACAGGGCCAACCCAGCAGGACACTCCCTCCTGGGCACACAGGGCAAGGCCACAGCCACCCCCTTGGGATGCGAGCCAGATGTCCTCCCACTGCCCAGGAAGGGCCACTCTGGGCCTGCCCCCTAGGAAGAGGTCCCAGCTTTTGAGAGACCCAAGTCTTTGGCCCCACCGCCCTTTCCTGGGGGGTGTACACGGGAGGCAGCCCAGCTGGGTGTTTAGCAGGTGGTCTCCCTACAGGAATCCAAATGACCGCACCTGACCCTCCCAGGGGCTTCATCTGACCCCAGCTGACCCTCCCAGGGCCGAGCCATGGCTCAGACCAGCCAGGGGCAGCAACAGGTGAGCCTCTGGCCTTGCTGGGCTCTCAGAGGCTTTGGCCTCCTTCAGTTCCCATCTGACTCAGGGCACTAACCCTGACTGCGCCTGACCACCTGCTAACACCAAGGCCCACTTCACAGATGCACCAAGGGCCCAGAGCTGAGCCCAGGTCAGCATACAGGGCCCAGCTGAACCCACTGCTTCCTGGAGGCTCACCCATGGTTTTCTGCAGCCGTCACATCTTTCCACCCAGAACTTGCAGCGTAACTGGCTAGGCCTCGGCACTGCTTCTCAGTCTGTGCTTGGGACCCCATGCTGGCCACACACCCACTGCCTCCAGGGCTCCCTATCCGCTGGAAGCCACCCAGTACTGAGCCCTAGAGCCTTGAGACATTCCAAGACAGTCTTGGTGCAAGTCTTTTCTCACGGGTGCTGAAAAAAGTGCTGGTCCCAGAGCCATGGGGGCTGGCTACAGGGTCAGAGCCTTGTTTATGGAAAATTCCAGGAACATCAAACAACCCCTCAGTTAGTGGTCGAGCCCTCTTGGCAGGCAGCTTGCACAGCTGTGGGGCTGCGGGGTCAGAGCTGTGGGAGGCCAGCCATTCTTCCTTGTCCCCTCACCGCTGCCCAGGCCCCAGATCCGCCTTCTCCAGCTGGGCAGGCACGCAGGCCAGGGGGCAGACCCATGACATATTTGGGAACTGCAGGGAGCACGGCACCCATGGAGTCCCTGAGGCAGGTGGCACGAGGGCTGCCTCATCCTGGCCCAGCCAGTGTTGTGTTGCTGGGCCACATTCCCAGTACCTTGGTGTGGACAGGCTAGATCCAGACTGACAGGCAGGACGAGGAAGCCATGCCCACACCAGGATCCGGGTGGCCTCAGGGCAGCCAACAGGAGGCTTAGCCAGGGCGCCATGGCAGGCAGGACAAGGACAGGATGCCATGGGCTCCGAGGACCGTGGGACAAGGGGCGCAGGGCAGGGCCAGGCCATAGGTGACCAGAATTCCAAGAGGAGTGGCGTCAACAGCCTATACCTGGCTGTACCCAGAGGGGCGCAGGGAGTGAGGGCAGGACAGAGGCTGTCACACCAGTGACAGGCAGGGTCAGCTGTGGGCCAGCAAGGACTACTGTGTAAAACATCCTGGGCAGGGGTCATCATGGAGGTGGGGTGGGGGCTGCAGGACACAACCCAGGCAGCTCAGGTACAGAGGAGTCACAAGCCCCAAGGTGCAAAGCAAACCTCGAACGCGCCAGGAAGCGCTTCATGAACCAAAAGGCAGCGGGAGTTGGGGTGGGGTGGGGGGAGGGAGAAGGGAGGGTACCGGATGTGTGTGCAGGCAACACTCAGCATAAACCAGGAAGAATGGGGCTGAGTTCACAGTGAAACTGCGGCCCAGAGGATGCAGCAAGCGGGGAGGAAGCTAGTGGACAGGAGACACTGGGCCCTCTGGTACCAGAAGCCCACCAGGCACAGGAAAGCAGACGCCCGCAAAGGGGGAAGCTGGCAAGGCCAGGCTTGGGGACAGCCAGGAACACGAGATGCCACAGCAGAAATCAAGGAAATCCAACCCCGGCAGCAAGCCCTTCATCTATCAGATGGGCACAAACTCAACAGTGCCTGGTAGGTGCTGATGAAACGGAGTCAGGGCCCGGCCTCGCACTGCAGAGGGCAGAAGCGAAGCGACTGCAGCAGCGTGCCCCCTGGGGGATGGGATGAGCTGGAGACCTCAGAGACCCTTGGATCAAGGCAAGGGAGGGGGTTCTTTGTGGTTTGAGGCCCTGGGTGTGAGTTGGGTAGTATCAGCCTGTATCTATGTGGGAGAAGTGACCGTGGCCACAGACCCTCCGGGTTCTCCCTGAACAGGCCTCTGCCGATCTCAGGTCACATCCAAGACCTGGTGGGCGGCTTAATTTTTGGAACCTACTACTTAAGAGCTAACTTGTGACCTGAGAGGGCAGGCAAGTGGGAGTTTACTACAGAGATTTTCCTTATAGATATTTGAATGGCGCGTCCTACGGGGGCTCACTCCTAAGTCATCTTGGCAGTGGACGACGGGCCCTTGCAGAACAGAGTGGCGTCTGGGGAACTGGCCAGTCAGTGAATGGGGCATGCCACACCCAGCGCTGGAAGGAGGTAAGGCCCCCAACCCCAGACTCACCTGGGAAGTCACCCCTCTGGCCATGGGGTTGGAGCCCTCACACACACATGGCTTTGAGCCATGCATGACGCTGGGGCACACGGGTGTATCTGTTTTCCAAGAGGGCTACTCTGAGGGGGCGGGGTTGTGTGCACGGCAATTCCATATGGCTTAATCCTGGTGTCACTGGGGGGTGGGGGCCAAGCCCAGGACTAGGAAGAGGCAGGAGCTCCTTGAAGAAATCAAGTGGGAAATCCCCATGGGACCCAGGGGTCCAGCACCAGCGCCAGAGGGTGTAGAGACCAAGGTCACCCTTCAGGGGACAGACGGGGTTGGGGTCAGGCTCTGGGGTGGCAGGTGGTCCTAAGGCAGGACGAGGAGGGGTGGTGAACAGACCCTGACCATGTGCTTCATCAGCCAACGGACTCTGAGTCCTCTTGATTTGCTTTATTTTATGGAGACGGAAATGGGCAGGGACACTGCCTGCTGCTGCTTTTACTCTGTGTCTGACGCAAGACTCCCATGGGGTATAAGCTTATTAGTCAGGTTCCAGCGAGATCCTTTGTCCTTGTTGCCGAGCAAAAGGCAAATTCCCTCTGTAATCCCTCTCTGCAAACAGGCCTCTGCTGGAAGCAAGGGCTCCACAGATGGGTGGGCAGGCAGACGAGGCCTCTGGGCTCTGCCCTAGAGGCCCACAGCGGGCACGACTTCTCCACCAGACCTGCCACCACCCCACAGGGACTGGTGGCTGCCAGCGCCTGCAGCCGTGTAGCCCGCCGTGCTCCAGCCCATCCCACCCGCGTGCGCGCCCAACGTGCCTGTGTCTGCGTGAAGTTCTTGTCGGGGCCCAGGAGGTAAGGCGTGATGAAGCTCTCCCCAGGCCGTATCTGGGCCATGAAGCCGTAGAAGCAGAGGAAGAACACCAGGCACCACCAGGACTGCTGCTCACGGCCGGGCTGGGGCTCAGACGCCATCTGCTTCTCCACCTCTGGGCCAGAGAGTGCCATGCTGCCAGGAAATGGACGGAACGTTGCACCTGAAGGGGAAGCTAGAGTCAGGGTGGCTCAGCAGACAACTGCAGCCGCCTCCCCCAAAAACTCTGCGGTGACAGGCTTCCCACCACACTGGTGGGAAGTCATTCAACCAGAACTCACATCACACGGAGGAAGGGGCCCCCAGCCCCAGCCCTGCGCCCTCAACCTGGAGCTTATGACCATCCAGATGCCAGGCCCACCCAGGCTGGGGTGTCACCACTTCTGGGGGCTCCAGGGCCTCAGATCCACAGAGTGGCGGGAATCACGTGGGGCCCATAAATGCTAAATAACTGAAAGTAAACGCAATTTAAGATCCAGGTCCCCAGGAACCTCAGGCTCCAGTCATGCGCTCACAGTGCGGCCTGCTGTGGGCCAGTGGGCGGGCAGGACCACTGTGCCCTGCCCCAGAGGCCTGAGGCAGATGGGACCCCTCTGCCAGACCTCCCACTGCAAGGTCTGACGACTGCTTCTGCAGCTGGAGTCTCAATGTCACAGCACCAGGCATGTCCATGTGCCAGGCACAGCAGAGGAGTGGTCCCAAGACAGCCAAGAGGAAGGGGTAGGAAGAGGCCCTGCTGGGCACACAGTCCCTCCGGGAGGCCAGGCACACACTCAGGGAACAGCACAGCGGTCCATGATGGGGGCAGGGTAAGACCCCTTCCGCCTCCCCGGGCAGGCCTGGGCCATGCTCAGCAAGGGAGCTATGGTCTGATGAGCAGGTTCCTCCTTCCTCTCCTTCACTTCCGTGACTCATGGGAAATGGGGCAGGGGTGTCACAGCAGTGACCCCCTGGAGAAGCCGGGGTTGGTGGGTTTCTTCGTGAGGCTACAAGGAGGGGCAGCAGCGGCCCGGTGGTTACTGGGTCCTAGGACCTGGTCCCAGCCTTCTCAAGAGCTAAGTGAAACACCAGCCAAGAAGGGGGGCCAGAAGCCCCCGGGAGATGTGGCTTCTCGGAGAGCACACAGGCCAAATGGCTCCAGCAGAAAGACTCTGTTTAAGGCAGGCACACATGGCTCCCACTCCAGCCCCAGGAGCCCCCTCAAGCTCTCTCCCGACTCCTGGGTCACTGCTGCCTGAGTGCCAGGAAAACGGAGACCCTCAGTCAGCTAAGCACCCAGCACGGGGTGAACAGCCGAGAACTTAAAAGCACGGGGACCCCAGGAGCAGGCTCCCACAGGCCACCATACTCCCAGCCCCTACAGGCTCAAGAGCTCAGGAGCCCCCACGCTCCCTGTCCCCAGGGGCTCAGGGGCCCCTGTTCTGCAAGGAGTTTTCTCCAGAGATGACACAGATTCCCTACCTGGTGCCACCCCCCCGAATCCTGAATCCCAGGGCAGAAATCTCAGACTCCGGAGCACACCGGCTTCTTTATTTCTACTTCCTGGACTCGCACAGCTTCTGAAGCCTGAGGCGGTGCTTCTGAGAGTCCCGTGAGAGTGAGAGGCTCTTAGTGGGTCTGGGGCAGGCAGGACTCTGCTCCCTGACACGCCTCCCTACCCCCTCCTTCCCCCGCACTCCCAAGCAACGGGAGCTGATGGCAGCTCCACCCCCAGTGTCTGAGGCCAGCACCACAACCCCCATTGCTCAGACACCCCAGCGCCCAGTCCTGAGAGTCCCAAGAGTTCTCAGGGTCACAACCCAGCGGTGGACCACTGCCTCCCCAGCAGCACAGATCTGCAAGAGTCCATACCTGTGATGGCCAGGGAGCTGGTGAGGGGGTCGGGGGCAGGTCTGCAGACGCCCGGGGTTTACATGGGGTCTCTAGGAGTGTCCCACCAGCTGGTCCCCTCCAGCCCACCCCATCCCTGCAATCTGGGGAGGCTGAGCTCGCTGCTGGAGTCCCCTCACCTTCCTCCCCCAGCCAGCGAGAGAAGCCTGGGTTCCTCAGCTCCTGGACCACAGGATGAGGAGGGCCTAGGGTCACCTGTGCCTCATTCCTCTGGGCTGCGGCCTACTGGTTGGTGGGTCTCCCTCCCATCTACCTGCCTCTGCACAAGCTTCTGCTCAAGACGCCATAGGCACAACTTGAGGCCTGCTCCCCCCTGGGGTGGCAGAAAGCAAGCAGCCTTCTCATCTGGACTAGGGTGCCGGGGAGGTCAGGGAGGTCCACTGACCACTCCAGAAGGAGGGACCCAGGCTGCCTCTGTGTTTCTCTGTGCCCCAGTGTCAGGGACCCACTCTCCAAGGACTTGAGCCAAGACGTCCACCCTGGACAAAGGCAGCCACCTGTCCTAAGAAACATCTGCTGCCCCGTGGACGGCCCAGTGACCCTGGAGCCCAGCCCCGCCCACCCCCCACCCCCGCCCCG
>SJYA01007440.1:0-18655 GCA_006410615.1 Neotragus moschatus
GATCCATGGAACTTACCCTGTATCCTGCCAGATGGTTGAATGGTCCTGGAGGGGTGACAGGGTGACCTGGTCTGGCGCGGGCCAGACCCGAGGGGGCTGCAAATCCCGCTTGTCGCAGGATGGGCCTTCTCCTCGAGCCCCACGTTGGGCGCCAAATGTTAGGTAAAAGATGACCAGGACCCCGAAAGTGTGTCTAACAGGCTTTAATGGTGAAGCGCTCCCAGTCGAGGTTCCCGTACCCGAAGGAGGCAGGTTGAGGAAGTCTGCGCACCCGGACAGAGTTAGAAGTTTGTTTATATATGCATGTTGCAAGAGATGGCCAGGTTGATGGATGGGGGTTTGGATAGGTTGCAGGGCCGAGGTGCCATGAGCCGATAGATCCTTCTACGTGGCTGAGGTGGGGCGGCTTTAGCTGGCGGACTGTGCTGCTACTGGTCCCCAGGATCTGGGGGGCTCCCTCCCTAGGGACTTCCCCTGCTGGCTGGCGGGGGAGGGAGGGGGCGGCCCCCTGGGGTCCGACCTTACAAAACAAGCCACGGTAAATTTAAGAAAATTGAAATCATATCAAGTATCCTATCAACTACAATGCTATCAGATCAGAAATCAGTCACAAAAAAGAAGAAAAAAAAAACGGTAAAAAAACACACAAGCATGTGGAGGCTAAAGAATGTGTTACTAAACAACCATGGATCACTGGAGAAATCAAAGAAGAAAAGATACTTAGAGACAAATGACAATGAAAACACAACGATCCAAAACCTATGAGATGCAGGAAAAGCAATTTTAAGAGGGAAATTTATAGCAATATATGCTTACCTCGGGAAACCAGAAAAATCTCAAATAAATAATGTAACCTTATACCTAAAATAGCTAGAGAAAGAAGAACAAACAAAAACCCAAAGGTGGTAGAAGGAAACAAATCATAAAGATAAGAGCAGAAACAAATGAAATAGAAACAAAGATAACAATAGAAAAGATGAATGAAAATAAAAGCTGGTTCTTTGATAAGAAACACAATTGATAAATCCTTCAGCCAGGCTCATCAAGAAAAAAGGGAAGGGGCCCAAGTCAATAAAATTAGAAATGACAAAGAAGAAGTTACAACTGACACCATAAAAATACAAAGAATCCTTAGAACTACCATAAGACATGAATTCGATCCCTGAGTCAGGAAGATTTCCTGGGGTAGGAAGTGGCAAGCTACTCCAGTATTCTTGCCTGGAAAATACCATGGACAGTGGAGCTTCGTGGGTTACCATCCATTGGGCCACAAAGAGTCTGACATAACTGAGCACACAAGACAGGACTTTAAGCCACTATATGCCAATCAAATGAACACCCTAAAAGAAATGGAACTATTCTTAGAAAGTTACAACCTTCCAAGACTAAACCATGAAGAAACATAAAATATGAAGAGACTAATCACAAGAACTAAAATTGGAACTGATTAAAAAACTCTCAACAAATGTCCAGGACCAGATGCCTTCACGGGTGAATTCTCTCAAAGTATACTCAGAGAAGAGTCAACATCTATCCTTCTGAAACTCTTACAAAAAATTGCAAAGGAAGGAACACTCCCAAACTCACTCTATGAGGCCACCATCACTCTGACCAGATAAAGCTACCACAGAAAGAAAATTGTAGGTCAATATCACTGATGAAAATAGATACAAAATTCCTCAACAAGAGAGTAACAAATCAAATCTAAAAATACATTAAGAGGATTACACACCATGATCAAATGGGATTTATCCCAGGGATTCAAGGATTCTTCAATATGCACAAATCAGTGTGACACCCCACATTAACAAACAGAAGAATAAAAACCCTATGATAATCTCAATACATGCAGAAAAGTCTTTTGATAAAGTTTAACATTCTTTTTTTGTTTGTTTGTTTTGACAAAAACTCCCTTGAAAGAGAGCATAGAGGGGACCTACCTCAACATAATAAATGCCATAAATGCTAAGTCCACACTAAGATTATTCTCAAAGGTGGAAAGCTGAAAGTATTTCCTCTCAGAAGGGGAACAAGATGAGGATGTCCACTTTCACCACTTTTATTCAATATTGTTTTGGAAGTCCTAGCCATGGCAATTAGAGAAGAAAAAGACGTAGACTGTAAATTGGAAAGGAAGAAGCTTTAGCACGGTTACTATTTGCAGACGACATGATACTGTACATAGAAAATCCCAAATATGCTACCAGAAAACTACTAGAGCTCAATGAATTCAGTAAAGTTGCAGGACACTAATACCCAGAAATCTTTTGCATTCCTATATACTAACAATGAAAGATCAGAAAGAAAAATTAAGGAAGCAATTCCATTTTTCATCATATAAAAAAGCACAAAATACCTAGAAATAAACCTGCCTATGGAGGCAAAATGCCTGTATACCAAACATAAGACACAGATGAAAGAAATCAAAGATGACACAAACAGATGAAAAGATATGTTTTTGGACAGGAAAAATTAATAATATAAAAATGACTATACTGAAGAAAGGATTCATAGGGCCTGGACTCCATCTTAGGCTGTTCATGCTGATCATGCTCGGCCACCTTTCCAATGGACTCTGAACTCTCTGTTTAGTGCCTATGAAAACAATAACAGAAGGATAAGACCCCCTCCAGACAGGGGAACCTTGAAGATCGTATCTAGGTTACTCATCACCTAAGAGAAAACGTACACTAATCACCCCTTCCTTCAGAGAGGCCATAAATTTTTCTGTATCTATCGGAGTATAACCTTAGCTTTATTGATTATTGGCTAATTGTTTGACTGTCTGAGCACATGAGCACATAGCATGTGAATGATGGGGTTATTGGGATTGCATTTTCCTTGGTTTATGTAAGTCTCAAGGAATTTAGAGTGGTGGGTTCAGACATGTACACATGGGGCATAAAAGATTTTCACAAATGCTGGTCGGGGTCCTTAGCCAAGAGGAGACTCTGCCTTGGGCCCGGTGGTGTAATAAACTGCACTTCACTATCTGCATTGTCCTTCTGAGTGAGTTTGTTTCCTGGAACGCATGGCTATAATACTAACCAAGGCTACCTACAAATTCAATGCAATCTCTAATTACCAAGATTATTTCTCCACAGGATTAGAACAAAAAGTTTACAATTTGTACGGAAACCAAAAGACCACAAATAGCCAGAGCAATCTTGAAAAGAAAAATGGAGCTGGAGGAACCAGGCTCCCTGACTTCAGACTATACTATAAAGCTACAGTTGTCAAAACAGTATGAAACACTATGTTACTTGTACAAAAACAGACATTTAGATTAATGGAACAGGATAGGAAGTCCAGAGATAAACCCACACATTTATGGTCATCTCAGCCAGTCAGTTCAGTTGCTCAGTCATTTCTGCCTCTTTGCAACCCCATGGACTACAGTACATCAGGCCTCCCTGTCCATCACCAATTCCTGGAGCTTGTTCAAACTCATGTCCATTGAGTCAGTGATGCCATCCAACTATCTCATCCTCTGTCGTCCTCTTCTCCTCCTGCCTTCAATCTTTCCCAGCATCAGGGTCTTTTCAAATGAGTCAGTTCTTCCCATCAGATGGCCAAAGTATTGGAGTTTCAGCTTCAGCATGAGTCCTTCCAATGATTATTCAGGACTGATTTCCTTTAGAATGGACTGGTTGGATCTCTTTGCAGTCCAAGGGACTCTCAAGAGTCTTCTCCAACACCACAGTTCAAAAGCATCAATTCTTTAGCGCTCAGTTTTCTTTATAGTCCAACTCTGACATCCTCACATGGTCACCTAATCTATGATAAAAGAGGCAAGAATGGACAATGGAGAAAAGGCAACATCTTCAACAAGTGGTGCTGGGAAAACTTAATAGCCACATGTAAACGGATGAAATTAGAACACACCTTAACACCATACACAAAAGCAAACTCAAAATGGATTAAAGACCTAAATATAAGGTTGATACAATAAAAATTATTAGAGGAAAACATAGATAGAACACTCTAAGATAAACTGCAGCAAGATTTTTTTCAATCCACCCCCTAATGAAAATAAAAACAAAAGTAAACATATGGGACCTAATTAAATTAAAGAGCTTTTGCATACTAAAGGAAACCATAAACAAAAGAAAAGACAACTCACAGAATGGGAGAAAATATTCACAAATGAAGGGACTCACAAAGGAGTAATCTCCAAAATTTACAAACAGCTTATGCAGCTCTATATAAAAAACAACCCAATTAAGACATGGGCAGAACATTTAAAGAGACATTTCTCCAAAGACATACAAATGGCCAAAAACACATGAAGAGATGCTCAGTGCTCAACATCACTAATTATTAGAGAAATACAAACCAAAACTAAAATGAGTATCACCTCACTGTTCTGAATGGCCATCATCAAAATGTCTGCAAACCATAAGTGCTGGGCAGAGTATGGAGAAAAGGGAAGCTCCTACGCTGTTAGATTGAAAGATAAAGTAAAAGAAGTATATATATTTACATATATTTGTATAACTTTACATCTGAAACACATTGTAAATCAACTGTATTTCAATAAAAAGAGCTTGCATGGACAGGAAATCACTGACAAAAAGAAGAGATAAACTTTCGAATGGGAGATTTGAAAATTCTATGATGATATAGGGTTAATATCCATGATATATTAACAGCTTACCCAACTCAATACCAAAAAAATAAAAAAATAGGCAGAAGACCCAACTAGACATTCTTCCAAAGAAGACATGTAGATGCTTAACCAGCACATGAAAAGATGCTCAACACTGTTGATCAGAGAAATGCAAATCAAACCCCAATGAGATATCACTTCACAATTGTTAGAATGACTATCATTAAGAAGAATGCAAATAATGAATGTTGGCAAGGATTTGGGGCAAAGGGAAACCTAATACTTTGTTAGTGGGAATGCAAATTGGTGTAGCCATTGTGGAAAATGTTATGGGGATTCCTCAAAAAACATAAAAATAGAACCACAATATAACCCATAAATTTTTCTCCTGGTGTATAAAAATATAAAAATGAAAACACTAGTTTAAAAAGATACATCTCAACGTTCATAGCAGCATTATTTATAATAGCCAAGCTAAAATATGGAAACAACCTCAGTGTCCATCAATAGACACATGGATACAGATAAAAACACATGTGCACACGTGCACACACACATACTTGTACATGCACATGCATAGAATGGAATACAACTCAGCCATAAAAAAGAATAAAATTTTGCCATCTGCAACATGATTAGACTTGGAGAGTATCATGCCTAGTGAAATAAGTCAGACAGAGAAAGACAAAAAAATACTGTATGTTATCACTTACATGTGGAATCCAAAAGGCAAAACAAATGAATGAAAATAATGAAACAGGAACAAACTCACAGACAGAATAAGCTAGTAGCTACCAGTAAGGAGGGGAAGGAGTGGACAGGCATGATAAAGGCAGGGGATTAAGAAATACAAATTACTATATATAAAATAAACAATATATAAGGATATCACAGGGAATATAGTCAATATTTTATAGTAACTTTAAAAGGTTTATAATCTGTAAAAATATTGAATCACTCTGTTGTACACATGAAACTAATATATTGGTGATATTGTATTAAATCAATCAACTATACTCCAAAAAAGTAATACATTTTAAAACTTCTTGCTGCCAAAATAATCAATAGAAATTTAAAAATAATACATTTGAGAATAATCAAGATGATAGTCCTTTTTTAAATGCACTATTCTTTAGTGCATATACAGTATATAGAAAAATTAGGAACTGAGATTCTTTAAATTGTACTTTTGGAAAGTTTTCTCATAAAAAGTGTACAAATTAGTGCTGTTGCTATATTTTATTTTCAAAATCCATGTTACATATATAATGGTTTTATTATTTTATTTAAAGTAACTATATAGTTAGTACTACAAAGAGACATAGTCAGAATCTAATTATTCAAAATCCTTCAAGCTAGGCTTCAGCAGTACGTGAACCGAGAACTTCCAGATGTACCAGCTGGATTTAGAAACGACAGAGGAACCAGAGATCAAATTCCCAAATTCTGTTGGATCATAGAAAAAAGCAAGGGAATTAAAATCTACTCTGCTTCATTGACTGCGCTACAGCCTATAACTGTGTGGATCACAACAAACTATGGGAAACTCTTAAAGAGATTGGAATACCAGACCATGTTACCTGTCTCTTGAGAAACTTGTATGCAGGTCAAGAAGCAATAGTTAGAACCCGACTTGGGACAACAGACTGATTCAAAATTGGGAAAAGAGTACGTCAAGGATGCATTGTTACCCTGCTTAATTAACTTACATCCAGAGTACATCATGGGAAATGCCAGGCTGGATGACTCACAAGCTGGAATTTAGATTGCTGGGAGAAATAAACAATCTCAGATATGCAGATGATACCACTTGAAAAAGTGAAGAGGAACTAAAGAGACTCTTGGTGAGGGTAAAAGGCAAGAGTGAAAAAGCTAGCTTAAAATTCAACATTCAAAAAAACTAAGATCATGGCATCCAGTCCCATCACTTCATGCATTTAGATGAGGAAAAAGTAGAAACAGTGACATATTTTATTTTGAGGGGCTCCAAAGTCACTGTGGATGGTGACGATGGCCACCAAATTAAAAGATGCTTGCTCCTTGGGAAAAAAACCATGACAAACCTAGACAGTGTATTCAAAAGCAGAGACTTTGCCAACAAAAGTCCCTATGGTCAAAGCTATGGTTTTTCCAGTAATCATATTTGGATGTGAAAATTGGACCCTAAAGAATGCTGAGCACCGAAGAACTGATGCTTTTGAATTGTGGTGCTGAAGAAGACTCTTGAGAGTCCCAGAGACAGTAAGGAGATCAAATCAGTCAATCTTAAAGGAAATCAACCCTGAATATTCTTAGGAAGGACTGATGCTGAAGCTCTAATCCTTTGGCCACCTGATTTGAAAAGCTGACTCATTGGAAAAAACACTAATGCTAGAAAGATTGAGGGCAAAAGGAGAAGGGGCCCACGGAGGATGAGATGGTTGGACAGCATTACCAACTCAGTGGACATGAGTTTGAGCAAACTCCAGGAGATAGTGAAGGACAGGGAAGCATGGTGTGCTGCAATCCATGGGGTCACAAAGAGTCAGATACAAGTTAGTGGTATAACAGTGAAAAATCATTTTAATAATTTTCATCTGTTCAAAAGTGATTTTTATGAAATTTTGCATTTGAAAACTTATTAGATTCTTACTCTATTTTTCTCCTGCAAGGTATAGTTAGAATTTTAGCACTTAATAATTATTAATTTTTCATGAAAAAAGTAGTAAACAATTGTTTTTCTTTTAATTAATCAATGACAGGCATGTGGATTTTTGGAAAATTAACATTATATTCTAGTGGCTTTTTAAAATATAAAAGGATATTCTTTCTAGCTTGAACACATTTCTTTTGAACTTATAACTCACCTGGTGGTTTTGTTTTGGTGAGAGGAATTTTTGTTAGTATACCTTAATTGTTTTATTCAGATATTATTGACATATCATTGAAACATACCTCTAGTTCATGGTTGGCCTTTTTTCAAATGAGAGCTACTACTTACAAATATTTGTATTTTCTTTCTTATCTTGCCTCTTTATACTATAATAATAATATACTAGTATATTACTTTATTAAAGATGCATTTGAAGCACAGTTTGATCTTTAGTATTATGTCTTCTATTTCTCATTCTCAGGATTTTAATGTTTGAACATACTTCTCAAAAATGTATTGTAATTGTGAAACAGATGGCTGCAAAACAGTACAATTTACTTAGAAACTGAAATCCAACTTTTAAACACTAGAGCCTTTCCAGTGATTTAAACCTCTGTGGTATGCCAAATTGTTTTTTCATATGAATCAATGTTTTCTCTTCTAGCTTGAAAGATGCTTCCTCTACTTCAGAGAGATCAGTCACCCAGTAATAATGACATTTTAACTTGAAAGAAACTGGTCATTCTGTTCAAAGAGCACATTAAAAGTAGAATTTGTTTCACAGGGAGTCATCACTTTGAAAAAGCAGTTCCATCAGTTTTGAAACCTCTAACTGCTTTTGGAAATGTTCCTGTAATCATGTGTCACTAAATATTTCATTATAATGGCTAATCTGAATAAAATATTTATTACCATATGTACAAGCAACATGGTTTACATATTTACATATACAGTTATTAATCATGATAATACTCATGAAGGTATTTATTAAGTATAATATTGACTCTATATGAGTTAACTACATCCTACTGTTAAAACTTTTTCTTTACAAGCTTCAAAAAACATTTTATACCCATGATAAGAAAGATTAGTTTAAAATGGGATAATACAACATTTGCTCAATTAAATGCTGAGAGGGACTGAAAGAGGAAGAAGGAAGGAGACATAGAAAGAGAGAAAATCAAACTAAGAGCAAAAAAAAAAAAAGTAAATTTTTTAAAATGTAGCTTTGACTCCTTATCTCGGGTGAAACATGAATGTCCATTAAACGTCATTTTCTTCATAAAGAAAGCAGGATCTCCAAAAATTCTTTCGGCTCCTAAACTCTGTGTCCAGGATGAAAGACTGAGAGAAATTAGGAGACCACAGAAAAGGGTTTGAGCCCGTCGCTGGCCTCCAGTCTTCTTTCACCCAAGTCCACCACTGTGATCCCCTCTCAGGCCTGGCTTATTTTGTTACCCTTGAACAGCTCTGCTGACCACCAGGCTCCTGTTGACTTTAGCTCCTTCTGCCTCACTATATGCTTTTCTGCCACAACCCTTGGCAACAGGACTGGGCCTCAGATTTGCTGCCAACAGACTGACCCAGTTATTGTCATTGCTGTTGAGTTTTCTTGTGTTTTCACCCTTGCAGCCCTCTCTCCACCATCTCCACCAAGGCATGGCCACACCTGGGACCTCACTCAAACCTGCCCCACCTCTGAAATCTCTTCTTCAGGCATGATCTCGGATTCAAACTTCCTGTTTTTGCAGTTTGCCTGCCTAAGCACTTTTCTTTGACCACTCTTTGTCTTCTGATTCATTTACTCATTTATTTTACCTACAGGTCAGCCTTCTCCTCTGTTCTCTTCTAATCCAGTTTAGATTTTGAGTCTCTCTCTTCAATAAGGCCCCAAACTTTCTTGTCCATTTTCTTTTAATTCTAACTGCCTACTAAAACTGCAACCATGAATGAATCCAGCTCTTCAGCTTCAGCTTGCCCATAGACTGCTTTGTGCAGCTAAAAATCATCCAAACAAGTCAGATTGGTAACAGTCTATAAATTCATAGCCAACAAACTTAAAAGGACCTTAAAATTGCCTGAATTTCTGTCATGTGTCAGAAGTCAGCTCCATTTCTATTTCTCTCAGGAAAATAAAAGGTTCTTTAATCTTCAATGACCGCAAACCTTTTGATTCTTTAATCACTCTCTGTTGATCTATCAATAATTGCTGATAGACAATTTCACTATCTCCTGCCAGCAAGTATTCACACCTGCCTACGTCTCTAATACCCCCCACCCCTTTTCGTCCCTCTGTTATAGTGGCTTTGTGCCTACATCCTGCCATAGGCTGTTCCATCATGTGTGCTCTCGATCCTTGTTACTCAATTATCACCAGCTATATCTCAACGAGACTTAAACATGTTTGAATCTTAGCTTTAAAAAAATCCCTGAAACAAACACCTTCTTCCAGCTACTTTTATGTTTTTCATAAACTTCTCATAATGAGAGTTATGTATACATCCTGTTTCTATGTCTTGACTCATCATTCTTTCTACACCCCAACACCATCTGGACTTTGCTCCCACAATTCCACTAAATGATTCCTAGCCATCGTCAGGATTGCCCTCCTTATGGCTAATGCAAAATTGCCTCCCTCAGTCCTGTTCTTACTTGACCAGTCCCTGCTAGTTGACTACATTTTCTTTCTTTGATTTCCTAGTAACATATATATATTTTTTTCTTTCCCCTCCATTCCCTATCTGGTCATTTTCCTTTATAGTTCAATAGTTCAACAAATATTACAGAATATGCGTGTATGTCAAGCCCTGTATGTTGAGCATGTTAACAGTGAACAAAACAACAAGATCCTTGCTCCTAAGTACTTCACATTTTAAGGGAGGAGGGATTAAGTAATTTCACATAATTCTCAAAAGTGCTATGAAAATAGTAGAATAGTTATATTAGAACCCAGCTTAAAGTGCTTCTCACTCTTCCTCAACCTCTTTTGCCAGAGTCTTCTGAGAGTTAAATTGTGGAGCTTTCCAGAGCTCTGTCCAAAGCTCTCTTATTTACTCTGTGTTCACTCTTTACTCAAACAATTTTCGTCTATGTCCCTATAACCCTCACTCCATACCTCTTCCGAGCTCCACACTTTAAGTGCTTACCTCAAGGCCACAGGCTGCTGGAGGACCCACGGTGTCCCTGTGCCACCTGGAGTATGTGGCTTCCCAAATACTGTAGCTGGGGAAGACAGGCTGGGTGGTGAGGGAGCGTTTCACTGTCTCTGTCTGGCAGGGATAGACTTCAGTTTTTCCCACATTCCGTTCATCCTGAGCTAGCCACAGAGCTTTACTACAAGGGGGGCAGGGGCTTCCCTGGTGGCTCAGATGGCAAAGCGTCTGCTTGCAATGCAGGAGACCTGGTTTTGATCCCTGGGTCGGGAAGATCCCCTAGAAAAGGAAATGGCAACCCACTCCAGTACTCTTGCTTGGAAAATTCCATGGATGCCTGGTGGGCTACAGTCCATGGGATCATGAAGAGTTGGACATGACTGAGCAACTTCACTGGTTCACTGGGGAATGCAGTTTCCCAGATGCTGATTAGCTCTAGCAATATCTGCCACAAAAATAATTATTTTAGACTTCTTTTTCTCCTTCCCCTTACCAATAAGCACTTTGCTTATGGCAAACAGGTGAGTATCGCCTATGAATGGGCCTTTACAGAAAGACGTGTTTCTGGGGTTGCTGGGATCGCACTTAGAAGGCATCCTACAGCTGTCAGCTTCTCCGGAGCTAGCGTTAGCTGGCGATCACTACCTAGGCCAAGATCACGCCCTTCCTGTGATGGCAACACCCCCGAATTGACTGTAACTGGAGGAGGACCAAGGCTTTATAGTTCCATTTTTATCTCTGACAAACTTGGTTTTCTTTCTCCAGGATAGGGACTAGAGTGAGGAAAGATGATGAACAAAACATACGTATTTTAAATGAAAACAGAATCGGGCACCTTCTTTCCATAGGTGTTTATACATCAAACTCTATTTATGTGCTCAGGTTCTCAGGTACATCTGACTCTTTGAAACCCCATGAAGCATGCCAGGCTCCTCTGTCCATGGAATTTTCCCTGTAAGAATACTGGAGTGGGTTGCCATTCCCTACTTCAGGGGATTTTCCCAACCCAGGGATGGATCATGCATCTATTGCATCGGCAGGCAGATTCTTTACCACTAGCACCACCTGGGAAGCCCCCCAATTCTATGTAAGCCTTGTTTTTAGAATAAATAACTTATGCCAGTTGGTAGTGAGAGGCATCTGAAAACTGAGATAAGATGTTAATTGGGAGTAGGATCGCTTTCAGTCCAACTGGTAAGGGGAACACAGATGTGCCTGGACATAAAGTAGGTGTCCAATTATTAAACCTTGCTCCACTGGTGAATAGTGAAGGATACCATTGCAGGAGTGCCAGAGTCCAGCCACCTCAGGATCCAGGGGAACCCGAAGGAGAAATGGCGTCAGCGAGGAAAATGATTTAGAGAGAGATAAAGAAATAATGTTGCAGATAAGAGAACAGAGGAGAGAAAGAAAGAAAGAAAGAAAAGAAAGACACGGGGTGACCAAGCTTCGGTGAGCGAGGCCCATAACTTTATTTTCAAAAGGAACTTTTATACCTTGACTTGTACATGGAGGGAAATGAAAGATGCAAAGTCATACAGAGTCAGCCCAAACATTACATCTGTCTTGTCTTTATCAAAATCAGGATTTTTTTATGCATACCTTTCCCGTAAATAATATTGTGTACATTATCTTCTGGCCTTGGAGGCCTGTGAACATTTTATGACCCTCTTTTGATAAAGGCTGCTCAACCAGAAAACTTGAAATGAAATGTTTTTTCTTTATATTTCTAATCTATGTCAGCTTTGGAAAATGCTAAACAGAGTTACATTTCTCAGGGAGCAAAGGTGCAGTGAGTTACAAGAAAGAACCAATTAGCTCAAAAGTCTGATGTGGTTAATTTCAAGGCTATGCTTATTTTTATTACATTTCAACTATGTTAACTAATGCACTCCCAGGTGCACAGTGGATAAGAGATATGGGAACTTAGCAACAAGCATTGGCCAAATAATGAAATCTTACACCAGCACTACTCTAATAACTTTTAACTCTTTAAAAAGCTTTATGTTTTAGGCTTCCTGTGCCTCTCACAGTTGGGAGGCTGTGAACAATCATATGCATAGCTGCAAGAGTCTGGATAAACCTGCCAAGCAAGCTAGAATGCTAACAGAGGGAGTTTGAATTGAAATATTCCTCTCATGTTCAAGAGACTTATTAGCTAGAGCCTTAAGTTGATTTTCTCCAGAGAAAGGTGGTCGGGGATAGCCCCTTGTTAATGTCAGAAGAGCTGGTGAAAGGCATAAAATAGTAAGATAGATTCTGGTTTTGGGGTAGATGCTTGAGCAGGTCTAGGGAGCCCCTCGAATCCTGATCCACCTTTGCCTGTCAGGTCTTCTCTGCATGACCTTTGTCATGGGTGGGATCTCTCATGGTGGCTCCGGCACAGGAGCTATGCTTTAGCTAGTGGAAAGTACCAGACCTCTGAGAAGAACTGGGAAACAAACTTTAAAAATAATGGGAATGAATGGCTATTGTTAAGCCCATTACTGCCCCAAAAAAAGATCATGGGAAGGTGTGGGCAATTGATCATCAAGCATGAAAGTCTATAGACCTTCTGAAAGCTTACAAAAACAGTCTCCAGCCACAGNAGAAAGAAAAGAAAGACACGGGGTGACCAAGCTTCGGTGAGCGAGGCCCATAACTTTATTTTCAAAAGGAACTTTTATACCTTGACTTGTACATGGAGGGAAATGAAAGATGCAAAGTCATACAGAGTCAGCCCAAACATTACATCTGTCTTGTCTTTATCAAAATCAGGATTTTTTTATGCATACCTTTCCCGTAAATAATATTGTGTACATTATCTTCTGGCCTTGGAGGCCTGTGAACATTTTATGACCCTCTTTTGATAAAGGCTGCTCAACCAGAAAACTTGAAATGAAATGTTTTTTCTTTATATTTCTAATCTATGTCAGCTTTGGAAAATGCTAAACAGAGTTACATTTCTCAGGGAGCAAAGGTGCAGTGAGTTACAAGAAAGAACCAATTAGCTCAAAAGTCTGATGTGGTTAATTTCAAGGCTATGCTTATTTTTATTACATTTCAACTATGTTAACTAATGCACTCCCAGGTGCACAGTGGATAAGAGATATGGGAACTTAGCAACAAGCATTGGCCAAATAATGAAATCTTACACCAGCACTACTCTAATAACTTTTAACTCTTTAAAAAGCTTTATGTTTTAGGCTTCCTGTGCCTCTCACAGTTGGGAGGCTGTGAACAATCATATGCATAGCTGCAAGAGTCTGGATAAACCTGCCAAGCAAGCTAGAATGCTAACAGAGGGAGTTTGAATTGAAATATTCCTCTCATGTTCAAGAGACTTATTAGCTAGAGCCTTAAGTTGATTTTCTCCAGAGAAAGGTGGTCGGGGATAGCCCCTTGTTAATGTCAGAAGAGCTGGTGAAAGGCATAAAATAGTAAGATAGATTCTGGTTTTTGGGTAGATGCTTGAGCAGGTCTAGGGAGCCCCTCGAATCCTGATCCACCTTTGCCTGTCAGGTCTTCTCTGCATGACCTTTGTCATGGGTGGGATCTCTCATGGTGGCTCCGGCACAGGAGCTATGCTTTAGCTAGTGGAAAGTACCAGACCTCTGAGAAGAACTGGGAAACAAACTTTAAAAATAATGGGAATGAATGGCTATTGTTAAGCCCATTACTGCCCCAAAAAAAGATCATGGGAAGGTGTGGGCAATTGATCATCAAGCATGAAAGTCTATAGACCTTCTGAAAGCTTACAAAAACAGTCTCCAGCCACAGGAAGGCAGAAGAAACTGATGACTAATAGTTATTAGAGTGTAGAGCTCCAGATAAGATTAAATGCCCAATCAAGGGAGGTTAGTTCAGACAAGATCAGGGCCTGGTTGGGATAAAATGGGGTCTTGACATTTGCAAAGAGAATATCTGGGTGAATGATCCTGGACATTTTGAACCTCTAGGCTCTTCTGACATCTCTGTGATACCCTGGTGTTAATAATGCCTAGCATTCTAAAGAGAAAACAAGACTTAGCCATTGTGTATTGACAGGTTGCTAGAGGAGAACCTGTGGGTCTGAATTCTAAGAGTGCTTAATTAAGGGGACTAGAAAATAAGATCGGGCAGGAGAGCTTATTTATTGGGTTGGTTAAAAGTTCATTTGGGGTATTAATGGAATCAATGGACATGAGTTTGAGCAAACTCAGGGAGATAGTGATGGAGAGAGAAGCCTGACATGTTGCAGTTGATGGAGTCAGAAAGAGTTGGACATGATTTAGTGACTGAACAAGGAGAAGAAATGAACAAATTTCTAGGAAAAGATAGCCTTCCAAGACTGAGTCTAGAAGAAATAGACACGTTGAACAGACTAATCACTAGAAGTGGAAATGAATTTGTAATAAAAACTCCCAGAAAACAAAAGTCCAGGTCTGGACAGCTTCACAGTGGATATTACCAAACATATAAAGAACAACTTTTATTTATCTTCTCAAACTATTCCAAAAAATCTGTAGGAGGAGAACACTCCCAGATTCATTCTATGAGGCCACCATCACTTTGATAACACACAAAGACACTACAAAAAAAGAAAACTACAGGCTAATAGCTCAGATGAATATGGATGAAAAAATCTTCAACAAAATTAAACCTAATTCAACAATAGGATCATACACCATGATCAAGTTGGATTTATTCCAGTGTCACAAAGGATGATTCAAGAAACTCAAATCCATTATATATGTATATATATATATAAAACTATAATCTATTATAGACATGAGCTCAAGCTTGTAAATATATAAGCTCATCTATATATATATATACATGAAGCCCAAGCTGGAATGAAGATTACCAGGAGAAATATAATAACCTCAGATATGCAGATGTCACCACCCTTATGGCAGAAATGAAAAAAGAACTAAAGAGCCTCTTGATGAAAGTAAAGAGGAGCGTGAAAAAGTTGGCTTAACACTCAACATTCAAAAAACTAAGATAATGGCATCTGGTCCCATCACTTCATGGCAAATAGATGGAGAAACAATGAAAACAATGAGAAACTTTATTTTCTTGGGCTACCAAATCACTGCAGATGATGACTACAGCCATGAAATTAAAAGGCACTTGCTCCTTGGAAGGAAAGTTATGCCCAACCTAGACAGCATATTAAAAAGCAGAGACATTACTTTGCCAACAAAGGGCCATCTAATCAAAGCTATGGTTTTTCCAGTAGTCATGTATGGATGTGAGAGTTGGACTATAAAGAAAGCTGAGCACCGAAGAATTGATGCTTACAAACTGTGGTATTGGAGAAGACTCTTGAGAGTCCCTTGGACTGCAAGGAGATCCACCTAGTCCATCCTAAAGGAAATCAGTCCTGAATCATTGGAGTGACTGATGCTGAAGCTGAAACTCCAATATTTGGCCAACTGATGTGAAGAAACTGACTATTTGGAAAAGACCCTGATGCTGAGAAAGATTGAAGGCAGGAGGAGAAGGGGACGACAGAGGATGAGATGGTTGGATGATATCACAGACTCAATGGACATG
The DNA here is from genome assembly GCA_006410615.1 of Neotragus moschatus. Classification (NCBI taxonomy): domain Eukaryota; kingdom Metazoa; phylum Chordata; class Mammalia; order Artiodactyla; family Bovidae; genus Neotragus; species Neotragus moschatus. The sequence continues at coordinate 15,914 of SJYA01007440.1, forward strand.
AGTTTGAACAAGCTTCAGGAGTTGGTGATGGACAGGGAGGCCTGGTGTGCTGGAGTCCATGGGATCACAAAGAGTTGGACACTACTGAGCGACTGAATTGAACTGTTACTACAATAAAAGAGGGAATTTGGTAGTACTTATATATTCCTTGAGAAGAAAAATCCCAGTAAAATCACTGTAAATGTGGCATAGTTTATAGCATTATAAGAATATAATTAAATAGTAATTATTTTATTTCATTTTCTGTACAAGAAAACTCCCTTAAGTACATAAAGTAGAAAAGAAAATCACCATCTGGAAAATAATAGCAATGAAACAACTGACAAAAGATTAATTCCCAAAAGATACAAGCAGCTCATTCAACTTAATACCAGAAAAATAAACAACTCAATCAAAACGTGGGCAAAAGACGTAAACAAACATTTCTCCATTAGAGAAATGCAAATCAAAACTAGAGTAGGATCTCACTCATGCCAGTTAGAATGGCAATCATCAAAAACCTTTTAAATAATAGACGTAGGAGAGGATGTGGAGTAAAGGAACCCTCTGCACTGTTGGTGGGAATGTAAATTGATACAGCCACTATTGCAGACAGCATGGAGATTCCTTTAAAAAAAAAAAAGTAATAAAACTAACATGTGATCCAACAATTATGGTTTTCTAATATACAAAAAGAAAAAACATGAATGAAAAAGTCACATATATCACCAATATTCTTTGCAGCACTGTTTAAAACAGCTAAGACATGGCTTCCGGTCCCATAGCTCCATGGAAAATAGATGGAGAAAAAGTGGAAACATTGTCAGACTTTATTTTTTGGGGCTCCAAAATCACTGCAGATGGTGACTGCAGCCATGAAATTAAAAGACGCTTACTCCTTGGAAGAAAAGTTTCAACTTAGATAGCATATTCAAAAGCAGAGATATTACTTTGCCGACTAAGATCCGTCTAGTCAAGGCTATGGCTTTCCCAATAGTCATGTATGGATGTGAGATTTGGACTGTGAAGAAGGCTGAGCACCAAAGAATTGATGCTTTGAACTGTGGTGTTGGAGAAGACTCTTGAGAGTCCCTTGGACTGCAAGGAGACCCAACCAGTCCATTCTGAAGGAGATCAGCCCTGGGATTTCTTTGGAAGGAATGATGCTAAAGCTGAAACTTCAGTACTTTGGCCACCTCATGCAAAGAGTTGACTCATTGGAAAAGACTTTGATGCTGGGAGGGATTAGGGGCAGGAGGAGAAGGGGATGACAGAGGATGAGATGGCTGGATGGCATCACTGACTCGATGGATGCGAGTCTGAGTGAACTCTGGGAGTTGGTGATGGACAAGGAGGCTTGGCGTGCTGCAATTCATGGGGTCGCAAAGAGTCAGACTCGACTGAGCAACTGAACCTAACTGAACTGAAGATATGGAAACAACCTAGATATCCATCGAAAGATAAATGGATAAAGAAGCTGTAATACATATATACAGTGGAATATCAGTTCNTGGTGTGCTGCGATTCATGGGGTCACAAAGAGTCAGACACGACTGAGAGACTGAACTGAACTGAACTGAAAATGAGGGAAAGATCCATAGTCCTCACCGCTCATTGTTGACTTATGTCAGGCCTTGGCTCACTGATGTCACCTGTCACGACCTTGGCCTGTAACTTTAAGACCTAGAATTAGTCTCAGAATCAGGAAGAAAGGGGCTGTCAGCCCAACCTCTGCCTCATTTCCTGAACACTGATTTTTACCCAATTCCTTTTCATTTTGTACCAGGAAATGCGGGTGTCGAATGCTTGAAAACAAACTCCTCATTTGGGGAGGTGGATAGGAGACATAAAACTTGTCCATACTTGGAAATACAGATGGAACTGGACTGAATGCCCCTTTTCACTCACTGACTCAGGTTGGTGGTGTTATGAATCCTCATTTGTAAATGAAAGATTTTTGGCTTTTCTGTTTGGTGGAAAAGACAATCCTAGAGAGGGAGAAAGGAGAGACAGAAAGAAGAAGAGAAGAAAGAAGGAAAAGGAGAAAGAGGAGAATGAGAGGAAGAGAGAAGGGGGGATGAAGGAAGTGGAGGAGGAAGTGAAGGGGAGGGAGGGAGGGAAGGTAAAGAGGAGATAAAGGGGTGGAGAGCCTCAGGCAGGCCAGTGCTGGAGGAGCAGGCAGAACGTTCCCTCAACAGTTCCTTTTCTCCATAGTGTATCTTACTCCAGGTTTTTGTGGGCATCCGTTTCCGGTTTTCAAACTTATTTTATGACCACTAAAGTTATAAACATAAATAACTATAAACAACAGAAGGCCCAGAAAGCTTCAAAAATGCTTAAAAGTGCTCCCTGATCTCACTCCCTGTGGATCGGGTGAGATTTCCTGGAGAAAGGATATTTGAGCTGTAATATGAGAGTTTTGTAGGAAATGATTAGGTGAAGAGAGTGGGGGAGGAAGAGTTCTCCTGTTTGCCCCTCAGGATTCGCTTTCCATTCTCCATCTCTGCGCTCCAGGCACGGCCTCCAAGGACTGTCACTCCAGGCTCTCGAGTGGGTTTGGCCAATGGGAGGCACCCCCAAGAGGTGAGTGCAGGGAGCAAGTGAATGGTGGTATTTATTCCTCTGCTCCCTCCTTGTCTGAGGTGGCATTCCTCTACCGATGGCCACAGCTGTGTCAGCCTGTGTCAACCACAAGTCGCCTCTGACTACAGGGAGCATAATTAACTGAGGGCACTCGCTGCTGTACTCTGAAGTCCATCCCTG
>SJYA01007441.1:9595-29048 GCA_006410615.1 Neotragus moschatus
TGCAAAAAAATTGGACATGGCTGAGTGGCTAAACAACTAGTCAGAAAGCAGCCCTGTGGTTGGCAGCACGGATTGTGGTGACTTAACAGAGGGCCTGAGACTTGACTTTTGGCATTTCCCCTTTAGATATTGTATCTCCTGGGTGTTGGGAATGTTCTGGGTCTTGATCTGGGTGATGGTTACATGAGATTCATGTGAAAAACTTACCAAGCTGCGTACTTAAAACTTGTATATAATATTTCATGATATGAAAATTACTCTCTAATTAAAGAAAAAAAGAAATTATAACCAGGCAGAAATTGTAATCAGATCACCCTTTAACTCGGCCATCCCAACTACTTCTGCCTTTCTGGCTGTTTCTAAATGACCACAGAGACAGGCCACACAGCTGGTAAGGGACAGAGCTGGGGTTTAATCCAGCTCTTACTCACTCGGTGTATAGTGTGACTTTCACTGGGAACTCTTCCAGTGCCTAGGATCTGCCTGAACCATGTGGCAAGTGAGTACTGGGGCTGGTCTAGGGGCTTAGGTCTCCTGGACCTGGGGTGCATGCCCTGTCCATCCTGTGCCCCTCTTTACCCTTAGCTCCCAGCATTGTACTGGTCGTGTAGTAGATGGCCAGTAAATATTTGTTGAGTCAGTGTTACCAGAGCAGAGTTATTGCCAAAGGCCAAGCAGACTGCCCACTTGGCCGTTGCTGGAAAAACCAAGGCAGGAAACTCAATTCTTATTTTTTCCCCATGGCAACACCAATGGCTGTTGGTCTGTCACAAGCGCATGGAAAGTTCCCACTGGAGATATCAGAGCTCTCTGGCAGGACCCGTAGGTGTTAATTTTAGCTTTCAGTGACTGATGCCCTTGTATAATTTAATGGGTCAGGAGGAGCATGAGGGAAAGCCAAGATTACTCACTCGGAGAGCTTTTCCTTTCCTGTCGAGTACTTGCTGAGTTATTCAGTTTGTAAAGGACTTGCCACTTATTCATTTATTTGGAGAGAGTTTCCGCTCTTTTGAGTCTAGCCTGATAACTATAAATGATTCCTTAAATCTATTAGCAATCTATCGTATCAATCAGATTTTCCCTGAGTTTATGCATTAAACATGAGTTCAACTCACAGCGTCAAGTGCTAAAAGGCTATAGATATAACCATAAAATAAAATGCTTGCATGTCCCTACATACTCTGAATTGAAAGATATATAGGTTGAATGTCAATTTTTACTTGGAACGAGGAAGTGAATATCAACAGGGGTTTCTGTATCTACCCCATTTTACTACTTGAGTCCTGGTAGGAAATGAGGACTTGCATATTGAGGAGAGAGGCTTGTGCTTCTGGAGAAATAATATCTCAGCTGCCAATTGTAGCTGCCCTGGGGTCACTGGGGATAGGACTCTAGCTGAGCTCAGATTCATGCATTTGACTTTGTGTATCGTCTGCTCCCACGCTGTATGTAACCCATCTTCCCGGGCCTCAGGTGCATCAGCTGTTGGAGGAGCTTTCTGAGCTTTTGCCTGGTGGTGGTCCCTGCCGGTCCACAGAACAGCCTCAGCGGACTGTGTTCTTCACTTGCTCAGTGGGCTTTGTTGAATTCTTTGAATATTTTATTGCATCCCTCCCTAATTAATTTTGGCAAGTCAGTAGAAAATGGTGAAAGAGGATCATAGACTTCATGAATGCCATGTAATAGAAATAGAAAGGAATTATTAGATGCTGTGAAAGTGTGGGTCTTTAGATTCAACCAGATGCCGAAAGAAATCAAACTGCCCAACTGTGGACTCAATCATGAAGGACAAGAATGATAATAAAGAACATGGATGAGGTGTTAAAATACAATAGTATAAATACATCTGAGGTAAGCAAACAGGTTAACGGGGGAAAGCTCTCTGTGTAAAAGTATTTGACTATACTGTCTATAAAAGAAGGCAGGAGAGAATTAGGATACGTCATGTTGTAAACCTCTGATGAAATTATGGATTTCATCAAAAGTCACCTCATCATCAATGGGCAATAGAAGGCATTGTCTTTGGTTTTCGTTAGTTTTACTGACTCGCCTAGAAATACTTTTTTGTTGCTGTAGGTGTTTATCATGCTCAACTCTGTGCTTTGATGTCTCTTGTCATTTTGGAAAATGCTCAGTAGTCTGTCAAGTATCACTTCTCTTTATCCCCCCCATCATCTTGTCCCCAGTCCAGTTACACGTATGTTAGATCCTTACAGTGAGCTCCACATGTTTCATATACATGTTTTTGCCTTGTTCATGCTTGCGATTTGGTCCAGTGTTCAGACTCAATCTGATTTCCCTTTCTCTCAGGGTATAGACCTGAGGTCTCAATGGAAAGCTTTTACCAATCCTGAGCCTCAGAAAGCCCCAGGGCTCCTCCTCTCTGGCAGGCCTGGGGTTCTAATTTTTTGCATCTCTAGCAGCATGGCTTGCATTAGTTTCCTAGCATTGCTGTAACAGATTACCACATTGGTGGCTTAAAAAAAAGAGAAATTTATTCCCCCGCAGTTCTGGAGATCAGGAATCAAGGTGTCATGAGGGCCATGCTCCCTCTGAAAGCTCTCAGGAAGAATCCTTCCATGCCTCTTCCATCTTCTGGTGGCCCCAAGCATTCCTGGATGTGTAGCTGCAACACTCTGATCTCTGGCTCCATTCTCACGGGGTCTCTTCCTGTGTGTCTCTGTCTTCTCCTCTCTTCCTATAAGGAGGCCAGTCATGGAATTTAAGGCCCACTCTGAATCAGAATGGGCTTCTCTAGTGGCTCAGAAAGTAAAGAATCTGCCTGCAGTGCCGGAGACCCGGGTTCGATCCCTGGGTCAGGAAGATCCCCTGGAGAAGGGAATGGCTACCCACTCCAGTATTCTTGCCTGGGGAACCCCATGGACAGAGGAGCCTGGTGGTCTATAGTCCATGGGGTCACAAAGAGTCAGACACAATTGAGCAACTAACACTGAATCGGGATAATTTCATCTCAAGATAAACTAACTACTTACGTTTCCAGGTAAGGTTACTCACTGAAGTTCTTGGAATTTGGGAGCACACTGCTTACTGCTCTGATTCTGCTGCTCACATAGCTCTCTTTTTTCCCCTGTTGATTTATTTTCTACCTATCATGTTAGAGGCCATGTCATGATAGAATGTTAGGGGGAAAAAAAAGCCTGTAACATGATGTTAGAGGACAGTGTCAATGATAAGACAAAAATCAAACATAGAACAAAAACAGAAAGCAAAGCAAACAAAGAAAAAGAAGAGATCTTGGCCAGATCAGAGAATGGGTCTGACTGACAGTTCTAAGCTGTTTGGAAGGACATGCCGGCAGCTAGGCTTCCTTGTGGGGTGTTGAGAAGGTATTCAGTTTTTTCTCTGGGGGCCCCAGCTATGAGTATCTATAATTGTTTCGTGTGTGTGTGCGTTAGTTGCTCAGTTGTGTTTGACTCTTTGCAACTCCATAGGCTGTAGCCCACCAAGCTCCTCTGTCCGTAGGATTCTCCTGGCAAGAATTGGAGTGGGTTGCCATTCCCTCCTCTGGGGGATCATTCCAACCCAGGGATTGAACTCAGGTCCCCCATACTGTGGGCAGATTCTTTACCAGCTGAGCTACCAAGGAAGCCCAAGAATACTGGAGTGGGTAGCCTAACCCTTCTCCCGGGGATCTTCCCAACTCAGGAATCAAACCGGGGTGTTCTGCATTGCAGGTGGATTCTTTACCAGCTGAGCTACCAGGAAAGGCCCGTAATTGTTTTAACTGGGGCGATTTAGTTTCTTTTTGGTCAAATCTTCCCATTTCTTGTCTGGGGAAAATGCACCTCATTCCAGTTTTCTGGCAACTTAAGTGGGAGAGATAGCTGTTCAACATATAGGTGTTCACTTAATTCTTCTATTTTCCATCCAGGTTTCTGCTCCCACCTTCTGCTCTGCCTGCTTTGCCTGAGTTTGGGGACTTCACAAATGGAAGATTTGGAGACAAAAATATTGAGAGAAGAAGTGTACTTGAAAAAGATCTGTTAAGGATCTCCACGGGCTAAAAGGATTAGATCATCAAAAAAAATATACATGTATCTAAAGGTAAAAAAATTCTCAAAATTACCAAGGTTACTGAGATTACAGTTGGTCTGTGCATGGCAGAAAGATAGCAAATTTATCACATGATTGTCATATCCACAAAGGTCCTGACAAATCTCCAAGCAGCAGCATTGCTGGAGTCTTGGAGAAAGTTGTTTTTGCTAGGGAGCTAGTAACTTACAGGAAAGGCTCAAGATTTCTTTTATTTCCCTAACCCTGTTTTGTTTGTTTCTCTCAGGTACAATGTGTTTTTTCCTTTCTGACTATGAGATGAGGTGTGTATGATTACCCAAAGTGAGATGCCATTTCACTTCTACAGTTCCACCTGGTGGTCAGGCTTCTGGTCCTGGGGCACATATTTAACCATGTGAGTTTGTTTCACTAATTTTTTTTTTTTTCACAGGAAAATTCTTTATTGTACTGCAACAGACGGGTATTGGGTGTGTGGTAGAGGATGTTTCACTAATTTTTTAAACTCAATATTTATTCATTTGATGTTTCATTTAGTTCAGTTGCTCAGTTGTGTCCAACTCTTTGTGACCCCATGGACTGCAGCACGCCAGGCCTCCCTGTACATCACCAACTCCCGGAGTTCACTCAAACGCATGTCCATTGAGACACTTATGCCATCCAACCATCTCATCCTCTGTCATCCCCTTCTCCTCCTCCCACCTTCAATCTTTCCCAGCATCAGGGTCTTTTCCAGTGAGTCAGTTCTTTGCAGCAGGTGGTCAAAGTACTGGAGTTTCAGCCTCAGCATCAGTCCTTCCAATGAATATTCAGAACTGATCTCCTTTAGGATTGACTGGTTTGATCTCCTTGCTGTCCAAGGGACTCTCAAGAGTCTTCTCCAACACCACAGTTCAAAAGCATCAATTCTTTGGCGCTCAGCTTTCTTTATAGTCCAGCTCTCACATCCATACATGACTAGGAGTAGAAAAACCATAGCTTTGACTAGACGAACTTTGTAAGCAAAGTGATGTCTCTGCTTTCTGATATACTGTCTGGGTTGGTTTAGTTTTATTTCATTAGTAGTTTTATCTACATAGGTCCCAAAGAGGTGAATGATAATAATAATAATACACTCCTTGTATATGGTTAACAAAACTAGAGTCACATGATACTAAGACCCAAGAGTTAACTTTGCCTGTAAATTTCCTACTCATACATGTCTAAGAGTTTGTTATTATAACTTCATCTACTGAGAACAGGAATGAAGAACCAGCCATTCTTCTCTGCTTTGTTTTGCCTGCAGTTCCTGTATCTGTAGGGACATCTCTTTTTCATGTTTGTCAGTGCCTCATCTGCTTGTGATTCTGTGAAGTGACTAGGATCAGCTGGGTGGTTCTTCTGCTGTCTAGGACTGCAGTCCTCTTGGGGCTCAGCTGGGCTGGGACAACCGAGATGGCTCACTCAGTTGTGATAGAACCTCCTGGGCAGGACTTTCTCTGGGGAAGTTCCTTGGGGTTGAGAAGGCATGAGAGGCTCTCATTTTGAGAACCAGGCTTGTGGAAGGGGACAGGAGGGAGGCAAAGCAAGAAGCCAGCTCCAAAGTGTTGGGTGGCGGGGACGTCTAGACAGCTGGGCTGGCTGGAATGCTGGAGAGCAGGGCCTTCCTTTCTTTCTCCATTAAGGCCCAGGGCCCCCTTCTCTCTCCTCTGGCTTCTCTGTGGGCTCTTTTCAGCAGGTGGCTGCACTTCTGTGAGGCAACCTAAGGCTCCCAGAAGCATAAAAGCAAAATCTTCCAGGGTTTCTGAAGTCTCCTGCCATGTTCTATTGGTTAAAACAGTCACAGGCCAACGCACAGATTCAAAAGGAGGGAAGATAAATATCGTCTCTTGGCATGGAGAATGTCAAACAACTTGGAGTCATCTTTATTTTTCCACACTAAACGAAATCTGTGTTAGTTGCCAGGAACTGCGATAACAAATGGCCAGAACATGGTGGCTTGAAACAACAAGAGTTTATTTTCTCATAGTTCTGAAGGACAGAATCCAAAATCAAGGTGTGGGCAGAGTTGCATTCCCTCCAAGGGCTCTAGAGAGGCCTCTTTCCTTGCTCTGTCCAGCTTCAGATGGCTCCAGGCATCCCTTGGCTTGTGGCTGCATCATTCTAGTTTCTGCCTCCCTCTTCACACAGCCTTCCTGGCATCTGTATCACTGCGTGTGTGTGTGTGTGTGTGTGTGTGTGTATGTGTGTGTGCTCAGCTGGGTCTGACTCGTTGTGATTCCACAGGCTGTGTGTGTGTGTGTGTGTGTATATGTGTGTGTGCTCAGCTGGGTCTGACTCGTTGTGATTCCACAGGCTGTGTGTGTGTGTATGTGTGTGTGTGCTCAGCTGGGTCTGACTCGTTGCGATTCCACAGACTGTGTGTGTGTGTATGTGTGTGTGTGTGCTCAGCTGGGTCTGACTCATTGTGATTCCACAGGCTGTGTGTGTGTGTATATGTGTGTGTGTTCAGCTGGGTCTGACTCGTTGTGATTCCACAGACTGTGTGTGTGTGTATTGTGTGTGTGTGCTCAGCTGGGTCTGACTCGTTGTGATTCCACAGACTGTAGCCCATCAGGCTCCTGTGTCCATGGGTTTTTCCAGGCATGGGCACTGGAGTGGGTTGCCGTTTCCTCCCGCAGGGGATCTCCTCTACCCGGGGATGAAACTTGCATCTCCTACATTTCCTGTATTTCAGACTCTTTACCACTGAGCCACCTGGTACCCTTCCCTTCACTCTCTTTCTCCTTTTTCCTTGTAAGGACACTCAGTAATTGGATTTAGCACCTATCTCAAATTCAGGATGATATCATTCAAGATCCTTAACTTGACTGCATTTGCAGAGACCCCGTTTCCAAATAAGCTCACGTTCACAGGTATTGAGGTTCAGGACTTGAGTGAATCCTTGAGGGACACAGTTCAATCCATCCTGCAAACATGAATCTTTTTAATTATCTTACTTGGAATATCTTGTATTTTCTGGTGATGTGGCTACATGTTTTAAACAGTTCTGGAAAATGTAGTCATTATATTTAAAAATATTGTATTTTCCTCCCGGGTTCCCAGTCATGTATATACTAGTCCAGGGGCATTTTATTTTTCTGTAAAAGGCCATTGAGTAAATATTTTAGGCTTTGGAGGCCATATGATCTTTGTCTCCAATACACAGCTCCATTGTATTGTGAAAAAAAGCCATAGGCACCACACAATCAAGTTTGTGGGGTGGTGCCATTAAAACTTTATTAAAAGCAAGTGGAAATCAAAAGACGCTTACTCCTTGGAAGAAAAGTTATGACCAACCTAGATAGCATATTCAAAAGCAGAGACATTACTTTGCCGACTAAGGTCCATCTAGTCAAGGCTATGGTTTTTCCAGTAGTCATGTATGGATGTGAGAGTTGGACTGTGAAGAAGGCTGAGCGCCGAAGAATCGATGCTTTTGAACTGTGGTGTTGGAGAAGACTCTTGAGAGTCCCTTGGACCTAAAGGAGATCCAACCAGTCCATTCTGAAAGAGATCATTCCTCGAATTTCTTTGGAAGGAATGATGCTAAAGCTGAAGCTCCAGTACTTTGGCAACCTCATGCGAAGAGTTGACTCATTGGAAAAGACTCTGATACTGGGAGGGATTGGGGGCAGGAGGAGAAGGGGACGACCGAGGATGAGATGGCTGGATTCCATCACTGACTAGATGGGCGTGAGTCTGAGTGAACTCCGGGAGTTGGTGATGGACAGGGAGGCCTGGCGTGCTGCAGTTCATGGGGTCGCAAAGAGTCGGACACAACTGAGCCACTGAACTGGACTGAAAAGCAGGTGGCCAGCTGGATTTGACACACAAGCCGTCGTGTGCCAACCTCTGTGCTAGATCTTGTTCTTTTTCTGTCTCTTTTATTCTTTTTCACATCTTTATCCCTCTCTCTCTGCTGTATTCTAGAAAGGTTATTCAGATGTATTTTCCATTTCATGAATTCTCTCTCCAACACTGTGATCTACTCTTTAACACACCCACTGAGTTTAGTTTGTTATCCAACAGTTATGTCATTAATTTGAAAAGTTCTGTGTTTTTATCCAATTCTGCCAACTGATATCTAATGTTTTCCTGTTGTTCATTCATAAATTATAAGTGTGTCCTTTCTTTAGACGCTGCATTTTTCACAATTCCGCATGCTGTTGCCACAATAGAAACATCTATAGTTCTTGGGGACCTACAACTGTTGTTTCTTGTTTTCTGTTAGCTTTTGTTCATAGTGACTTGCCTTCGCAAATATTTGTTGGTTTTGTTTGTGCTGAATTTTAATTTGTAGGATTCCTGCAAACTAACCTGAGAAGCCTTCCCGCCAAAGAGGATCTACGCCTGCTTTTACCAAACAGATGGGGAAGCTCCCTCTTGTCCATACAGTTCACCTTGGAATTATTCAAAGTTTTTTGGGGGGTGAGAATCTCAGATTTGGGTCACTCTCTTGGGTCACTCTTCCTAGGTGGTTGGTTCAGTGGTAAAGAGTCTGCCTGCCAGTGCAGAAGATGTTAGTTTGATCCTTGGGCTGGGAAGATCCACTGGAGAAGGAGATGGCAACCTCCTTCAGGATGCTTGCCTGGAAGATCCCATGGACAGAGGAGCCTGGTAGGCTACCGTTCATGGGGTCACAAAGAGCTGGACGTGACCGAGTACACCCACATACACACACACACAGCCTATCTCAGGACAGCCCCACCCAGTCCCTGTTGCCGTGGTTCAGGCCAGTTTCTACCGCTCAGATTCCTGGTGACACCAGCCCTGTCTCCCTCCTGGCCTTCCAGCCAGCTCCTGCCCATTCCTGTCCTCGTTCTTGGTGATTCCTGCTCAGCTTCTGGTCACAGAAAACTGGAGACCCCCAGTTCCCTCTCTTCTTCTCGGCCCCCTCTTAGATTCAGTGTTCCTTTGTGTGTCCGTCTGTCTATTTTGTGAATAGATCTTGTGAAGCAGGTCAGCCCCAAAGCACCTACTTGCTCAGGGTGTGGAAACTGCTCTTTTGTGGAACTTACCTTAACAAGGAATATACGCCTTGGTAACGTGTTGGGTGTCACCTTAGGTGGGAAAACATGGACTTACACCCCACGCTGCTCATAAATGGAAGAGCCTCGGTCCCTACCCCACAGGTGGCCCTGAGGGTGGTACAGCTCCCTAGACACAAGGGAGGCACTTCAGACATTCAAGTGTGAAATTCGAATCACAGGGAACTCCTCCAGAATTCAACCTTGCATTTGATTCTTCACCTTCCCCTCAATTGTGGCTCCCTGTCCACCTAGTGGATTATCCTGCACGGCCACCATAACCCTTGCTCTGAGAAAATGCTACGATAAATGTGGACGTGAACCTTGCTTGATAGTCCCCACTGGGGGACTCCCCTGGAGGTCCGATGGCTAAGACTCTGAGCTCCCAATGCAGGGAGCCTGGGTTCAATCCCTGGTCAGGGAACTAGATCCCACATGCTGCAACTAAGACCTAGTATAGCCAAATAAAAAAACCGTATGGCCCCCTCTTAGGGATACCACTGTGGCTTTTGGTTATTTTAATTTGTTCAGGCCACGTGGCATGTGGGGTCTTAGTTTCCCAACCAGGGATCAAACCTGCAGCCCCTCATTGGAAGGGCAGAATCTTAACCACTGGACCGTCAGGGGAGTCCCGTCCCATCAGTTTTGACCAGGGGCAGTCCAAAGAAAAGTGAAAGTGAAAGTCGCTCAGTTGTGTCTGATTCTTTGCGACCCCATGGACTCTGCAGTCCATGGAATTCTCCAGGCTGGAATACTGGAGTGGGTAGCCTTTCCCTTCTCCAGGGGATCTTCCCAACCCAGGGATCGAACCCAGGTCTCCCGTATTGCAGACAGATTCTTTATCAGTTGAGCCACAAGGGAAGCCCAAAGGAAGGAAGCTCTAATTGTAGAATTTGGGACATTGACAGAGTTGTTTTGCAAGGTCAGAAGGGAGAGTTATTGAGGGACCTTTTTGGCTCCCCTGAAATCACATTAAGCATTCAGTGACCACTTGCTTAATCGACAGTAGGGAGGGCTGCGTGTGGAGACAGGCCTGTCATTATTCCTGGCTCTGTCAACATGAACAGCTGAAAGAGTATGATGCAAAAATCCCCTTACATAGAACCCCCCGCTGAAAAAACAACCAACTTACTATGTGCTCATATTTATTTAAATCTCTGAACAGAGCTGTTCTCTGCTGAGTTATAATGAGGAGTGAGTTTTCCGAGGGTGTGATTTATGAGCCTCTCACAGATGGGTTTTAAATGGGGGGACTGACAGTTCCACTCCAGCTATGGCAGGGCTGGGGTCTTTCAGGCCCAGAGGAGCTGAAATGAGCTGGTGGGAGGCAAGGGAGGGGTGGTGCGTGGGCGGATCTCATCGCCAACGGCCAGCGGTGGGCAGCCAGCCCAGGCTCTCGTGTTTGTGAGCTCCTCTACCCGGCGATGCTGGATTATTCCGTTTTGTTTCTCTCGAGGAAGAAATAACACATGTTGACATGAAGATTGAAAGTGGGGTCTCTCCTGTGCCCCAAATGGCCCCAGAAATGGAAACATTCACACTTCTTTCCTGCTCACACTTCTTCTCCCTAGAACTGTTTGGTGATAAGGTTAGCATTTCATTGGATTTTTAAAATTTCTTTCTCTTTATTGTGTATTCCAACCAGAAGCAGGAGGATGCTGATTCCCCTTAGGATGGACTGGTTGGATCTCCTTGCAGTCCAAGGGACTCTCAAGAATCTTCTCCAACACGACAGTTCAAAAGCATCACTTCTTCGGGCTATTGGAAAATGCCACCCACCTCAAGATATGTTGACATCTTAGTCCCTTGAACCTATGAGCGAGACCGTGTTTGGTAAAAGGACTTTGCAGGTGTAAGTGGAGCATCTTGAGAGGAGACCATCATCCTGGATCATCCAGTTCAGTTCAGTTCAGTTCAGTTGCTCAGTTGTGTCCGACTGTTTTCGACCCCATGGACTGCAGCATGCCAGGCCTCTGTGTCTATCACTAACTCCCAGAGTTTACCCAAACTCATGTCCATCAAGTCGGTGATGCCATCCAACCATCTCATCCTCTGTCGTCCCGTTCTCCTCCTGCCCTCAATCCTTCCCAGAGTCAGGGTCTTTTCCAAGGAGTCAGTTCTTCACATCAGGTGGCCAAAGTATTGACTTTCAGCTTCAACATCAGTCCTACCAATGAACACCCAGGGCTGATCTCCTTTAGAATGGACTGGTTGGACCTCCCTGCAGTCCAAGGGATTCTCAAGAGTCTTCTCTAACACCACAGTTCAAAAGCATCAATTCTTCGGCGCTTAGCTTTCTTTATAGTCCAACTCACATCCATACATGACTACTAGAAAAACCATAGCCTTGACTAGATGGACTTTTGTTGGTAAAGTAATGTCTCTGCTTTTTAGTATGCTGTCTAGGTTGATCATAACTTTCCTTCCAAGGAGTAAGCGTCTTTTAATTTCATGGCTGCAGTCACCATCTGCTGTGATCTTCCAGGTGGGCCCTAAATGCCATCACGAGGGTCCTTAAGGGACAGAGGCAGAGGGGGCAGGCAGATGCACAGAGGGAGCAACAATGGAAAGATGGGGGCAGAGACGGAGGGATGCGTCCACAAGCCATGGAGGCCGAGGAGGGCCAGTCCGCCCCAGAGGCTCGAAGAGAAGAGGAGAGCTTCTTCCCCGGGATCCTAGGAGGGAGCACAGCCCTGCCAGGGCCTTGACCTCTGACCTCTGTCCTCCAGAACTATGAGTGAATAAATTTTGGTTGTTTGAAGCCATTCAGTGTGTGGTCCTTTGTTACAATTTGTCACATCCTAGGAAATGGGTATAGATGACTATGCCTCAAACACTCAGTTCCAGGAAACGGATGAGATCGGGATATAAACAAATACCTACTCAGTTTGTTCCAAGTTGTTTTCATTGTTGTTTAGTCGCTAAGTTGTGTCCGACTCTGCGACCCCATGGACTGTAGCCCTCCATGGGGATTTTCCAGGCAAGAGAACTGGAGTGGGTTGCCATTTCCTTCTCTGGGGATCTTCCCCAGCCAGGGATCAAACCCAGGTCAAACTAGGTAGGTGTCGTTTATATCCCAGGGTACAGCTCCTCACTGCTGTGCTGAGGGGTGCCGATTTGCTGGGGCAAGGCTTGTCCAGGTGCCCTAGAAAACAGAGGCTGCAGCAAAACTTGTGTGCGAATACTTTTCTGGGGGGTGGGGATGGTAGTATAATCCCAGGGAAGCCAGATTGAGGAAGAAGGGGAGTGAGGCCAAAAGGGAGAGCAGAAAACACAGGTGGGTCATTACCCAGCTGGCCACAGCTTGAGGTTGTGGTTAACCACTGCTCCTTGGAACAAGGGCTTCCCTGGTGGCTCAGATGGTAAAGAATCCGCCTGCCAATGCAGGAGACCCAGGTTCAGTCCCTGGCTGGGGAAGATCCCCTGGAAAGGGAATGGCAACCCATTCCAGTTCTCTGGGCTGGAGAATCCTCGTGGACAGAGGAGCCTGGCAGGCTACAGTCCATGGGATCGCAAAGGGTTGGACACGACTGAGGAACTAAAACAACAACGAAACAACTTGGAACAAACAGGGTGGGGGTGGGGCAGTGGGAGGGGCCGGGAGGGGCAAGCAGTTTATCTTCTGGTTCCTTCCAGTGCCTCTGCATGCTTCTAGATTGCAGTTCTCAGCAATCGCTAGCAGCTTCGTGGGATGGGTCAGGCCAGACCTGGGCGCCACAGCTGCTGCAGCTCCTCCCTGGGAAGGCACAATGGAGGCCGTGCTAGGGTCTCACCCCTGGTGAGGGGGGGGTGGCACTGCTAAGAGGACTTGATGATGGTTGGAGTGGTACAAGACCCCAGACAGAGCCGTTCCAGTTAGGACTGCGGTCCAGAGGCTGGCAGGGCTGGGAAGATCAGGGGGCCACATAAACTGAGTCAGGCCTCACAGAGGTTCTGGGCTGGTGGCCAGCATCAGAGTCCTCTTGTTTTATGGATTTCCAGAAATGGGGAGGGGGCCTAAATATTCTGAATATTCATTGGAAGGACTGATGTTGAAGTTGAAACTCCAATATTTGACCACCTGATACGAAGAACTGACTCATTTGAAAAGACCCTGATGCTGGGAAAGGTTGAAGGCAGGAGGAGAAGGGGACAACATAGGATGAGATGGTTGGATGGCATCACTGACTCAATGGACATGAGCTTGAGTAAACTCTGGGAGTTGACAATGGACAGGGAGGCCTGGCGTGCTGCAGTCCATGGGGTCGCAGAGTCAGACATGACTGAGGGACTGAACTGAAAGGCTTATATGCACCCCGTCCAGGTCCCTGCTGCTACAACTCGGGAGCCAGGGATGCTACTTAGATGGTTACCATCAGTGTCCCACTCACGTCATTCTTGCTTCAGCTCCTCAGCTTGTCACCCTCGAGTGCTCATCCTTTTCTGTTTTCCTCTTGTCCCTTTGCATGGATGGTCTCCCCCATCCTGTTTCATTGTGTATCCAACCTTGCTTTCTGGCGGGTTCATGATTTCTCTCCTATTTCTGCATTTGATTAGACATCATAAAGAGAAATCCCCTTTGGGTTTACAGTGCATGAATACAGAGTTGGGAAGGAGAAAAAGATTCTTTAGCAGACAAAACAGGCACCAGGGGATGCTGCTCTCTTTGGACGTGACCAGCGGAAGAAAAGACTCATTAGAGAGAAGAGACCTTGGGCTGTTGTCAAATCGAATTTTGCTGGAAGAGGAATGGATCGAGGTCATGCGTGTGTGGAACTCACATGTATAGCCAAGCAGTGGGGCCCCTCCTAGGGTCTCGCATTTGGTCCACAACCCAGACAGGGGAGAATGGCTTCTTTGTGTAGACAAAACACCGAAGCCTGTAGCCTGTCGGGGTGGAGAGAGGGAAGGTGGCCATGCACCAGCCCTGGATGGAGCCCTAGACGTCCCCTCTTGCAGCCCAGCGGGGAATGGGTGAGGGGTGAATATTTCCGTGTCTATTGGAGGGGGGTTCAGTGCTAGGCACCGGGTCCCTAAGGGGAGGGGGCTGTGTAGATACAGGTCACGGGATTGGGAACCAGACTGGATGGAATAGGGGTGGAATCATTGCTAGGGCATCACTAACACCAGGAAAAGGAGCAACCAGAGTGGGAAGACAGGGAAGCCCCCAGGATCATCTAAGACTTAAGTGTGGAACTGTCCTGAGAACCAACCCTGACTTATCTGAAGAGATTCTTCAAAGTGACTGTATTTTAAAAATTTATTTGTGTTTGACTGCACTGGATCTGCACTGCAGTGAATGGGCTTTCTCTAGTTGTGCTGTGCCGGCTTCTCATTGTGGCGGCTTCTCTTGTTGCAGAGCCCAGGCCCTAGGGCACGTGATCTTGTTGTGGTGCACAGGCTTAGATGCTCCACGGCATGTGAGATCTTCCTGGACCAGAAATCGAACCCATGTCCTCTGCCTTGGAAGGAGGATTCTTAACAGCTGAATCACCAGGAAAGTCCACGATTGTGTTTTAAATGGTGACTACCTCGGTGGTGTCCGGCCCTTTGCAACCCCATGAACTAGCCCACCAGGCTCCTCTGTCCATGGAATTCTCCAGACAAGAATACTAGAGGGGGTAGCCATTCATTTCTCCAGGGGATCTTCCCAACCCAGGGACTGAACCTGCTCCTGCATTGCAGGCAAATTCTTTACTGTCTGAGTCACCATGGAAGCCCCAATAATCATTTGGGGTACCCATTTAATTCAGGCTTTGATAATACCAAAATGTGACTTTATTGTCTAGTGATCAAGCCATCAAAATGCCTCCCTCTGCAACTCCCTGGCCCTAGGAACTCTGACTTGGAGGGGGGCAGCTGGCTCACTTCATAATAGAAAGAGCACTAGTAGCTGATATGTTGGGGGAGGCCCTGAGATTTCACGAATGATGTTTCTCACAAGCGCATTAGTACCTCTGCCTTTCCAGTGTTGCAGATATGATGGACTTAAGTAGACATTTATTTCAAGATCCTCTGGGAATTCAGAGTTTATTTTTTGTCACGGTAAATTCTCTTCCCAGGTGGCACAGTAGTAACGAATCCGCTCGTCAATGCAGGAGACGCAGGTTTGATCTCTGGGTTGGGAAGATCCTCTGGAGTGGGAAATGGCAACCCACTCCAGTGGTTTTGCCTGGAAAATTCCATGAATGGAGAAGACTTGGAGACTACAGTGCAGGGGATCACAAAGAGTCAAACACAACTGAGCGCACGCGCGTGCACACACACACACACACACACACATACTCTCTTCGGGCACTATCAGCGTGACTTGCGCCATATGAGAGTGTGACAGGTGTCAGGGCCTCGTCTCTGTCCCTCTACGTGCTCTGTCTGACTTCCTTCCACCTGAGGGCTCACCTGCCCCACCAGCCTTCAGACCAGAAGTGCCAGGACATTGCACCTGTCCCTGGTTGCCCTTAAGTTCTGACTCCATGGAGTAGGTGTGTAAATACCCCAGCTCCCTCCCCACTTAGGTGGGATAATTCTGTGTGTGTTCTGCAAGTTTCCCCAAGTTTCCTGGAGGAGTTAAGCCCGATGACCAGCCATGAGAGCGGGTTCCACAGTTCACCTTGTACCATTCCTGTAACTCCTTTACTCGTTACCAGTGCTGAAATGATACTAAGAGCCGATTATAGAGTGTCAGGGAGGTAGTTTCCTCACCACCAAGCAATTCTCTGCACCCCAGCTGGGTGTCCTACAACCTACTATCTGCCTGTGCTCGCTGCTCAGTTGTGTCCGACTCTGTGCGACCCCATGGACCGTAGCCCACCAGGCTCCTCTGTCCATGGGATTCTCCAGGCAAGAGTGCTGGAGTGGGTTGCCATTTCCTTCTCCAACTATCTGCCTAGATAATATCAGATTCCGCAGGCTAAGGGCTCGGTCCCACGAGACTGCCCCTATGCTACATCAGAGGCCCGTTGTAAGTGGTGTGACCCCAGGTTACCTACAACTGCTGTCTGATTTAGCTACAGATCAGAGGTACCCATGACACCCCCTGCCTGTCTGATTAATCTTCTAGAGAGGCTCACAGAACTCAGGGAAACACTAACTTACATTTACCAGTGTGTTAAAGGACATGACGAAGGACACAGATGAACAGCCAGATGAAGAGTTACGCAGGCTTGAGGCAAGTGGGAAGGGGCAGAGTTTTCACATCATATGTTCATCAGCCCAGAAGCTCTCCAAACCCTGTACTTTTGGGATTTGGGGATTTTGATGGAGGCTTCATCATATGGGTATGATCCATCTTTAACTCCATTTATAGCCCTTCTCCCTTCTCANACTATCTGCCTAGATAATATCAGATTCCGCAGGCTAAGGGCTCGGTCCCACGAGACTGCCCCTATGCTACATCAGAGGCCCGTTGTAAGTGGTGTGACCCCAGGTTACCTACAACTGCTGTCTGATTTAGCTACAGATCAGAGGTACCCATGACACCCCCTGCCTGTCTGATTAATCTTCTAGAGAGGCTCACAGAACTCAGGGAAACACTAACTTACATTTACCAGTGTGTTAAAGGACATGACGAAGGACACAGATGAACAGCCAGATGAAGAGTTACGCAGGCTTGAGGCAAGTGGGAAGGGGCAGAGTTTTCACATCATATGTTCATCAGCCCAGAAGCTCTCCAAACCCTGTACTTTTGGGATTTGGGGATTTTGATGGAGGCTTCATCATATGGGTATGATCCATCTTTAACTCCATTTATAGCCCTTCTCCCTTCTCAAGAGACTGGGGGGGCAGGGCTGAAAATCCCCAGCTTCTAACCACGATTTATTCTTTCTGTAATCAGCCCTCATCCAGAAGCCCACCCGCTTAGAACAAAAGACACTCCCATCACCCAGGAAATTACAAGGGTTTCAGGAGCTCTGGGCCAGGAACGGAGGGGAGAGACCAATATACATATTTTCTATTATCTCACAACTGCTCTTTTACCTCTGAAATAATAAACCACATGCTTCCAGTCTCAGTCTCAGGATCTGCCTCCAGAAGAACCCAGACCAGACAGGAGATGCCTGAGCAGTCTCCCTTCCATTTTTTATTGAGGTTTAAATTACATAAAGTACACCAATGTTAAGCAAACAACTTGACAACGATCTCTATTTGTATATCTCTCTGTAAACACCACTGAGATCAAGCTACAGAGCATACCTAACTCCCCAGCGGGCTCACTCACCTCAAACCATCCTGAAAAGTAACTGCTCTTCTCACTGTAGACCGCTTTGCCTGTTCTTGAATTTCACATAGATGGAGTCTCACACTCTGTACTCTTTAGGGTATGACTTCTTTTGTTCAACATTACGCTTGTGAGATGTTTTCGCCTTTAGAAATAGTTTGCTAGTTTTTGTTGTTTGCTTGCTAAGTCGGGTCTGACTCTTAATGACCCTGTGGACTGCAGCACGCCAGGCTTCCCTGTCCTTCACTATCTTCTGGAGTTTGCTCAAATTCATGTCCAGTGAATCAGTAATGATATCTAACCATCTCATCCCCTGCTGCCCTTTTCTCTGTTTGCCTTCAGTTTTCCCCAGCATTCTGTTGGATACATATCGGATCATTTAAAAATTCATTTCAACTCTTAGTGGACATTTGGGTTGTTTGCTACCTTGGGCTGTTGTGAATACAGCTGCTAGGAACCTTTTTGTGCATGTTTTGTGCACCCAAGTACCTGCATCCTTGGGCATATGTCCGAGAGCGGATCTGCTGGGACAGAGAGCCGGTGGGTTTAGTTTAGTAAATACTGCCACACGTTTTCCAACATGGTTGTAACATTTTACATCTCCCACTAGGACTATGAGAGTTCTAGTTGCTCCAATCTTTGGCAACACTCGATACTGTCAGTCCTTTAAATTTTAGCCAGTCTGATAATTCTGTGTAAGAAAATTTGGCCATGGACTTCCCTGGTGGCTCAGTGGTAAAGAGTCTGCCTGCAAATGCAGGAGACATGGGTTCCATCCACGGTCCAAGAAGATCCTACTCGCCACAGGATCTTCTTCAACTAAGCTCATCTGCCACAGTTACTGAGCCTGTGATCTAGAGCCTGGGAACCACAACTACTGAAGCCCGAGAGCCCTAGAGCCTGCGCTCTGCAAGAGAAGCCACCACAATGAGAAGCCTGTGCTTAGTTGCCTTGAACTACGTGGTATCTTCCTAGATCAGAGACTGAACCTATGTTCCCTGACTTGGCAGGTGTATTCGTAACAACTAGAACATTAGGGAAGCCCCACAATAGGGCTTTGAAGGCACATTGCCAGGGCTGGGTCTCAACACAACTCTCCACTGCCATCAGCTCAGAAGACAGGGAGGGGTCATTTTCTGCTGGTTCCTCCACTTTTCTCACCCTCTCACGTTCTTTTCTCCTGCAAGCCCCTACATAAAACTCCTCCGCTCTCAGAGGCTAGAAAGTTCTCTTGCGTGTTAACACGTGGGGATCCAGGTGAGAGAGCAGTCAGCTCAGCAGGGTTTTGTTCCTTTTTTGGCTGCACCCTGTGACATGTGGGATCTTAGTTCCTGACCAGGGATGGAACATTGCACCCTCTTCAGCGGAAGCTCAGAATGTTAATACCTGGATTTCCAGGGAAGTCCCAGCTCACCAGTTTTGAAAGGAGCAAACTATGAATAGCACCCTGCCAATTCAGGAAGGCCATCCCCTCCAAGGCTGCCCCACACTTGGCAGTGCCATTAGATGGGGTGAGTGCGCTAGCCCTCCACTGAGTCTGGTGCTCTGAGTCTCTGGTTCAACCAGTCACTGAGGAAACTTCTAGTATCCTAAAGGGATGGGCAGAGAGCAGACGTTCCATGACAAGGTGGGTAGCAGGCCATTCGAGTGCAGAACCACAAACACGCACTGGAGGAGCGGGCCTGCGACTCCACCACCCCGGCGCAGTCTCTCAACCAGTCCTCCGGGTTCCAGCATGGCACGGCACCCTCGTCTTCACAAGTAACTGCCTGCCCCAAGTCCCACGCCTTTCCACAGCTCTGCAGGGGTCATTTTGTCTCTTACGACGACTCTCCCACCACCTCCCTCCAGTGGGTAGGGGCCATCTTTCTCCCTCCTGCTAAGTCAGGTACCATTTATCCAGTCAGTATTCACCTCACGAATTCTTCTCTTCTGATGCTTCTTCTCCTGACCTTTTTATCCTTGGGAGACACTGAATGGTTCTCCTGCCTTTTCTGCCACTTTGGAGGGATGTCAGGAGGGTGCAGACGACCCAGATAATCACGACGGTGTGATTACTGATCTAGAGCCAGACATCCTGGAATAAGAAGTCAAGTGGGCCTTAGAGAGCATCACTACGAACAAAGCTAGTGGAAGTGATGGAGTTCCAGTTGAGCTATTTCAAATCCTGAAAGAT
>SJYA01007442.1:0-18580 GCA_006410615.1 Neotragus moschatus
CAGAGAGTTGATATGGGGTGGGAGGTGGGGGGGGCGGTTCAAGATTGGGAACTCATGTACACCTGAGACTGGGAAAAAAAAAAAAAGAAGACTTGCTCCAGGGAACCAGCACCCTTGCCCCTCCCAACTGGCATGACCTCGCCCTCTCTGAGCCTCTGCAGAGCAGAAGGCCTGTTTCCAAATAGCTTGCCATGGCTTCGTGGCCCAAGGCACCAACCAGAGTCTGGTGGATCTGCGCCTGCACACCTGGGTCTGGCTGTCTACCTTTGCTCCTCTCCCCCTCCGTTCTTACATTCCTCCCTTCCTTCCGCCTCCTCTCCCTCTCTTTCCTTCTCTCTTTCCTCCTCATTTTGCTCATTTGAATTCCCTGTTTCCTCCTGTATGAAGGGGGAATGAGCCACCCCCTGGCTCTGTACACTACTGTGGACTGAATCAACTCCTTGATAAGATTTCTTTGTTTTGGTGGTGGTGGTGCTGGGTTTTTGGTTTTTGTGTGTTTTGTTTTTCCTGTAAATCTCTCAAGAACCTCATCTTCCAGCTTTTCAAGCTCCTGGTGGCAAAGGCCTTCCATGGGAAGTGCTCTAATGCCATCGTCATCAGAGAGGTTGGACATCCATGGGCTATCTGTTCACTGAATGCCCGATGCAGGATGGAAGTGCAAACTGCATGTCCAGGCCTGTGTCTCACCCCCAAGATAAGACAATAGGCACAGGTATGGCCACGTTGGCTATATTATAAACTAGTTTGAAGGTGGTTTACAAGGAAAAAGAAGACATGCCCTCAGCTAGCATCTCCTCATGTCTCCCAGGCCATTCGGCCGCAAAGGAGAAAATCAAACCATTAAAAACTGAATACAGATTCTTGCGTGCAAAGTCCTCGAACAAATTATTCACTGAAGCATTTATCACTTGGAAAAGTTTATCCTCAGGTTTGTGTCAGTATACCTGCTGGTGAGAAGCTCTGAAGGCGAGAATGCAGAGCCGGTCAGCAGATCAGTTCTGCCCAGCACCCAAGACCTTCCTTGTACTCAAATCATCTGAGACCATCTGGTCGGCTTTCCACATCTAAACTTCTCATCAGAAAATGCTGAAGGGACGGAGTGAGGGAAAGTTTTGGCCGTTCTGATTTTGTTTCATGGCCCCATCACTGGTGGAATTTTTTTCCAGAATTTGCACAGTCATTTTAGATGACACCGTCCTGCTGGTTTTTGCTTCATATTGATCATTTGTCTTTTATTGCTTTTATTAGGTGGCACTAATGGTATAGAACCCACCTGCCAATGCAGCTAGACATAAGAGACATAGGTTCAATTCCTGAGTCAGGGAAGTCCCCTGGAGAAGGGCATGGCGACCCACTCCAGTATTCTTGCCTGGAGAATCCGACAGACAGAGGAGCCTGGCAGCCTGCAGTCCATAGCATCACAAAGAGCGGGACATGACTGAAGTGACTGAGCATGTGCACATGTCAGGGATGCCAGACAGACTCAGGGTAGGGGGTGGCCTTGAACAACAGAAATGGATATTCACAAAGTTCTAGAGACTGGACGGCCAAGATCGAGTGTGGGTGAGCTTGGTTTCTCCTGGGGCCTCACTTCTTGGCTTTAAAATAGTCACTTCTCTGTCCTCAAGTGGCCTTTTATGTGTCTAAGTACCCCAGTGGTATCAATGAGGGATTATACTTGTGACCTCACTGAACCTTCATCACCTCTTTAAAGGCCCATCTCTAAATACAGTCACACTGGGGGTTAGAGGCTTAATATAGAGGTTGGGGGTTACAAAACTCAGTCCCTAAGTTCAGCAGCTTGTTTTATTTTCACATCATTAGGACAAAGCTTTGCTGCCCCTTGGTTCTTCTGTTCTTCTTTTCCAAGACAGAGAGCTGGAGGAGGGGTGGTGTTGACAGGTGCCCTGTGAGCCTGCAGAAGTCACCTGTGTTCAGAAAATGGTCCTGGATATTTAGTCTTGTTGCCTGGAGCAGATGCGTTGTGGAGGCATTTTTGTGGCTGAGATTTTTTGCATGCTGTCATGAAAGTCACATAAGATGAGCTAAACACTATCAATTTGGAAGTTCCAAGTGAACAGCTCAAATGCTTAATGGAGGGAAATGAGATGATCATTAAAAATAAAGTCAGATTCAGGAGTACATTTAACTAAGCTCTTGTATCTAGAGGCTAAGAACCTTGGATAATTATCATATAAACTCGTATGACATACAGTTTGTCTTCCGAAGAGTTTAATATCTACAAGCAAGTGAATGTGATGAATTTATCATCTATCAGAAGTATGTTAATCAATGGAAGTAAGACTCACTCCTCCACAACTTTTAGCATCTCTATATATTGCTTGAAAACTATTGATGCTTTCCTTTTTTTACTAATTTTATTTTTTTATTGACCTGTAATTGTTTTAAAATGTTGTGCCAATCTCTGCTATACGGCAAAGTGGTTCAGTTATACATATATATACATTCTTTTTTATGTTCTTTTCCATTATGGTTTATCATGGGATATTGAATATATTTCCCTGTGCTGTACAGTAGAACCGTGTTGTTTATCCATCCTACATATAATAGCTTACATCCGTTAGCCCCAAACTCCCAGTCTTCCCCTTCCGCGTTCAGGCCCCCTTGGCAACCACAAGTCTGCTCTCTATGCCTGTGAGTTTGTTTCTGTTTTGTAGATAGGTTCATTTGTGCCATATTTTAGATTCCACATATAAGTGACATCATATGGTATTTGGCCTTCTCTTTCTGACATACTTCACTTAGTATGATAATCTGTGGCAAATGGCATTATTTCATTCTTCTTTATGGCTGGGTAGTATTTCATTGCATAGATGTACCGTACCTTCTTTCTGCATTCATCTGTCAATGGCCATTTAGATTGCTTCCATGCTTGGCTATTGTAAAGAGTGCTGCCGTGAACATAAAAGTACATGTATTTTTTTTGAATCACAATTTTCTCTCTATATATGCCTGGGAGTAAAATTGCTAGATCATATGGTAACTCCATTTTTACTTTTCTGAGAAACCTCTATACTCTTTTCCACTGTGGCTGCACCAATTTGCATTCCCAGCAATAGTGTAGGAGGGTTCCCTTTTCTCCACACCCTCCCCAACATTTGTTGTTTGCTTCCCTTTTCTCCACACCCTCCCCAACATTTGTTGTTTGCTTCCCTTTTCTCCACACCCTCTCCAACATTTGTTGTTTGCAGACTTTCACATGGCCATCCTGACCCATATGAGGTGTTGCCTCATTGTAAGATTTGATCTGCATTTCTCTAATAATTAGTGATGCTGAGCATCTTTTCATGTGTTTGTTGGCCATCTGTATGTCTTCTTTGGAGAAATTTCTATTAGGGCCTTCTGTCCACTTTTTTTTTTTTTTTCTGTTAAGCTTGTATATCTTGAAGATTAAGCCTTTGTCTGCTACATAATTTGTAACTACTTTTACCCATTCTGTAGGTTGTCTTTTCATTTTTTTTTTTTTTATGGTTTCCTTTGCTGTGCAACAGATTGTAAGTTTGATTAGNTTTTTTTTTTTTTCTGTTAAGCTTGTATATCTTGAAGATTAAGCCTTTGTCTGCTACATAATTTGTAACTACTTTTACCCATTCTGTAGGTTGTCTTTTCATTTTTTTTTTTTTATGGTTTCCTTTGCTGTGCAACAGATTGTAAGTTTGATTAGGTCCCATTTGTTTATTTTGTGTGTTTATTTATATTGTCTTGCTAAGAGTCAGACACGACTGAGTGACTTCACTTTCATTTTTCACTTTCATGCATTGGAGAAGGAAATGGCAACCCACTCCAGTGTTCTTGCCTGGAGAATCCCAGGGACAGGGGAGCCTGTTGGGCTGCCATCTATGGGGTCACACAGAGTTGGACACGACTGATGTGACTTAGCAGCAGCAGCAACAGCAGCAGCAGGAGATTGACCTAAGAAAATATTGCTTTTCATGAAGGTTCTGGAGCTACATACTAAAACTGCTCACAGTTTATCCTGAAAACTCAGAGATAAAGATGAGGATATAGGAAACACCTTCTCCCCTAAAAGGACAGAGACCTTCTCACTCCCAATGAAGTGCTGCAGGCTTCTCAAGGCCTTTACTCTGAATGTTCTCTCCAACTTGCTGGGAGAAATATCAATAACCTCAGATATGCAGATGACACCACCCTTATGGCAGAAAGTGAAGAGGAACTAAAAAGCCTCTTGATGAAAGTGAAAGAGGAGAGTGAAAAAGTTGGCTTAAAGCTCAACATTCAGAAAACGAAGATCATGGCATTCTGTCCCATCATTTCATGGGAAANCAGATGACACCACCCTTATGGCAGAAAGTGAAGAGGAACTAAAAAGCCTCTTGATGAAAGTGAAAGAGGAGAGTGAAAAAGTTGGCTTAAAGCTCAACATTCAGAAAACGAAGATCATGGCATTCTGTCCCATCATTTCATGGGAAATGGATGGGAAAACAGTGGAAACAGTGTCAGACTTTATTTTGGGGGGCTCTAAAATCACTGCAGATGGTAATTACAGCCATGAAATTAAAAGACACTTACTCCTTGGAAGAAAAGTTATGACCAACCTAGAGAGAATATTCAAAAGCAGAGCCGTTACTTTGCTGACTAAGGTCCATCTAGTCAAGGTTATGGTTTTTCCTGTGGTCATGTATGGATGTGAGAGTTGGACTGTGAAGAAGGCTGAGCACTGAAGAATTGATGAACTGTGGTGTTGGAGAAGACTCTTGAGAGTCCCTTGGACTGCAAGGACATCCAACCAGTCCATTCTGAAGGAGATCAGCTCTGGAGTTTCTTTGGAAGGAATGATGCTAAAACTGAAGCTCCAGTACTTTGGCCACCTCATGCGAAGAGTTGACCCATTGGAAAAGACTCTGATGCTGGGAAGGATTGGGGTCAGGAGGAGAAGGGGATGACAGAGGATGAGATGGCTGGATGGCATCACAGACTTGATGAACATGAGTCTGAGTGAACTCCAGGAGATGGTGATGGACAGGGAGGCCTGGCGTGCTGCGATTCATGGGGTCGCAAAGAATCGGACACGACTGAGCAACTGAACTGAACTGAACTGACTGAACTGTAGGAGGTTTTCTTTCCAAAGGCTCGGGCTCTGAGCTCCTTTACAGGGTGACTGATGCCAAATTCTTCCTGAGATTCTGGTCCACAATCACCACCTTCTCCCCAGACTCCTGCCCACTACTTGGACTTCTGACTTTGGTTCTCAAATGGACTGTTTTATCCTGTAAACTATCAGATTCATCTCTGGGAAAGGGTAAGAGTGTAGAATGTCACAGTAGAGAGGAACCAGTGAGATCCTGAGAAGCCAAGAAACTGGCTCAAGGTCACACAGCTGGATGACAGTGTAGTGGATTGAGCATTCAGGTTCTGGAACCCAAGGCCATGCTACTTCCCATGCACAAGCCGTGAAGACAGGGTCTCCTTTGCGCTCTGTGGCACCACATTCAGCCTCCCACACACAGCCTGCACTGGGCCCTCCAATCCCCAAGACAAGTTAGCCCATGATAGAAGAAGAAATGCAAAAAGGCACAACAGCTATCTGAGGAGGCCTTACAAATAGCTGAGAAAAGAAAAAAAGCAAAAGGCAAAGCAGAAAAGGAAAGACATAGGCATCCAAATGCAGAGTTCCAGGAGTTCTTACCTCTCTGCAGAGTTCTTATCTCTCTGCAAGGAGAGATAAGAAAGCCTTCCTCAGAGACCAATGCAAATAAATAGAGGAAAACAACAGAATGGGAAAGAGTAGAGATCTCTTCAAGAAAACTAGATACCAAGGGATATTTCATGCAAAGATGGGCTCAATAAAGGATGGAAACGGTATGGACCTAACAGAAGCAGAAGATATTAAGAAGAGGTGGCAAGAATACACAGAGGAACTGTACAAAATAGATCTTCATGACCCAGATAATCACGATGGCGTGATCACTCACCTAGAGCCAGACATCTTGGAGTGTGAAGTCAAGCGGGCCTTAGGAAGCATCACTAGGAACAAAGCTAGTGGAGGTGATGGAATTCCAGCTGAGCTATTTCAAATTCTAAAAGATGATGCTATTAAAGTGCTGTACTCAACATGGCAGCAAATTTGGAAAACTCAGCAGTGGCCACAGGACTGGAAAAGGTCAGTTTTCATTCCAATTCCAAAGAAAGGCAATGCCAAAGAATGTTCAAATTACTACACAATTGCGTTCATCTCACACGCTAGCAAAGTAGTGCTCACAATTCTCCAAGCTAGGCTTAACAGTATGTGAACCAGGAACTTCCAGATGTTCAAACTGGATTTAGAAAAGGCAGAGGAACCAAAAGAGATCAAATTGCCAACATCCATGGAGCATAGAAAAAGCTAGAGTTACAGAAAAATATCTACTTCTGCTTCATTGACTATGCTAAAGCCTCTGACTGTGTGAATCACAAAAAAAACTGTGGAATATTCTTAAAGAGAGGGGAATACCAAGCCACCTTACCACCTGCCCCCTAAGAAATCTGTACACAGGTCAAGAAGCAACAGTTAGAACCAGACATAGAACAACAAACTGGTTCTAAATTGGTAAAGGAGTATGTCAAGGCTGTATATTGTCACCTTGCTTATTTAACTTCTACGCAGAGTACATCATGCCAAATGCCAGACTGGATAAAGCACAAGCTGTAATTCAAGATTGCCGGGAGAAGTATCAATAACCTCAGATATGAAGATGACACCACACTTATGGGAGAAAGAGAAGAGGAACTAAAGAGCCTCTTAATGAAGGTGAAAGATGAAAGTGAAAAAGCTGCCTTAAAACTCAGCTTTGAAAAAGTGAAGATCATGGTATCCAGTCTCATCATTTCATGGCAACTAGATGGAAAAACAATGAAAACAGTGACAAACTTTATCTTCTTGGGCTCCAAAATCACTGCAGATGGTGACTGCAGCTATGAAATTAAAAGATGCTTACTCCTTGGAAGGAAAGTTATGACCAATCTAGACAGCATATTCAAAAGCAGAGACATTACTTTACTGACAAAGGTCCATATAGTAAGCTATGGTTTTTTCAGTAGTTATATATGGATATGAGAGCTGGAACACAAAGAAAGCTGAGAACCGAAAAATTGGTGTTTTCGAATTGTGGTGTTGGAGAAGACTCTTGAGAGTCCCTTGGACTGCAAGGAGATCCAACCAGTCCATCCTAAAGGAGATCAGTCCTGGTGTTCATTGGAAGGACTGATGCTGAAGCTGAAACTCCAATACTTTGGCCACCTGATCCAAAGAACTGACTCATTGGAAAAGACCTTGATGCTGGGAAAAATTGAAGGCAGGAGAAGGGGACGACAGAGGATGAGATGGTCGGGTGGCATCACGGACTCAATGGACATGAGCCTGAGCAATCTCCGGGCATTGGTGATGGACAGGGAGGCCTGGCGTGCTGCAGTCCTCGGGGTCAAAAGTGTCAGACACGACTGGGTGACTGACCTGAACTGAGGGAGTACTCAGTCCCCTTCCCAGTCCACTTCTGAAAGAACCATAACCTGTACCCCCTGTACATTGATCTGGTAAAAATTGCTTCATATCTTGCTAAAACGTCCTCCACTTACTTACAAAACTACATTGCATCCAAGAGGTCGGTGACCAGAGGGATGATATTAAGAAGTGAGAATTACTATCTGAACATGCGCATAGAAATGAGTCACTATCCCCCGTGTTTTTCTGCCAGTGTCATCAAGACACAAGACGGGCTGGTGGCAAGTTTCAGTTCATCCTCAGCACACACTGTGTCCCATGGGGTTTGGACAGTGACACCTGGTAGCCAGGATATGTCCCTGCACTGGAGAGGTGAGTCAAGTGTGTGAGGGGTGTGTTGTGAGAAAGAGAGAGGGTGAGTGAAGGGGCGGAGAAGGCTGACTAAGAGAACTGTGGGAGACTCAAGCAGGTAAAATTCCTGTAAACAATCTCCAGCCATTTTACCAACTTGGTTCTTAGTGTCTATTACCTTTTATTCCCTGTGGCCCCCAACTGGGACCTCGGTTGGTGATCAGTAAATGGGGTTGGTTAACTTGCTAGTTTCCCTTCCCATTATGCTTGCAAGGGACCTGTTCCAAGAGAATTTGTGAAGTACCACAATTATTAGACTAAAATTTCATCAGAATATCTTCTACACATGTACAACAGTAGTTCATACCTTTCTGAGCAGGTTCATAGCAAAATTGAGAAGAAGGTATCAAGCTGTCTCACGCACCCCCTGCCCACATCACACATAGCCTCCCCCATTGTAAACACCCTCCACCAGATGGTACATGTATTACAATCGATGAACCTCCATTGACAAATCATCACCCCGAGTCCACAGTTTACCATAGGGTTCTCTCTTGGTGTTGAACATCCTCCAGGTTTGGACAAATGTTTAATGACATGTATCTATTATCATGGTACCATAAAGAGTACTTCCACTACTCTAAAAATCCTCTGTGTTTTACCTAGTCATCAAAAAACAAACAAACAAAAAAAATGCTCTTTTCTCCATGAGTAAAATGACAAAATGACCCTCTGTATAATGGCTCAAGCTATTAAAGAGAGACAATAAAAGTTTCACTTAACTTCAGTGACGGTATTCTTTGGGTTTTAGTCAATCACATCTTAGCCCCAAACTGCATCTTAGCCCCTCACTAGGAATCAACCAATGAAATCCCATTAATTTAGACACATGCTGTGCTCAGCACTGGGCTTCATTACAAATCAGAATAAGAGGCAGCTGACATTTCCTTGGTGCCAGTTACATGAAGAGTTTTCTCCCTCTCGCATCTCAGAAATACATTAACTCTACTTATTAGGTAGGAAGATTAGGATTAAGCCCAACACACGTGAGCCCACACTGAATACCACCGGACCAGAAAGAACCAAGAGATAAATGGTAAGACACGTGAGGGGCCCAGAGAACAAAGAGGTGGTGAGGACTAGACCAGTGAGGAGGACAGGAGACAAAGGCTGGTAGCTGTAGGTGAAGGCGGAGGGTGAGGAGCGTCCCCAGCAAAAGACAAAGAAGCATCTGAGGAGGAAGAAAAGTGGGTGGGAATTTAGCATAAGACCTCAGTGCAACTTGTACATTAGGAAATAGTGAAAAATAAGTGCAAATGGAGGGAGATGTCAATTTTAGAGAGCCTTAAGTCGTGATGGGGGAAACTCAACCTAGAGGGGATAGGAAATAGCTACTGAAGTTTATTTTCCAGGCTCTAAAATGTGAAGAAACATTTTTGCAGCAATTTCATTTTCAAGGAAAAAGTATTAGGACCCCCTATACCTTAAGCTGTTGGTATGACTCCTCAACACCATATGTAAAGTAACAAGGATATGTTTCAGTGCATCTAATAAGGAATTATATTCATCATTGACCATTTGGAATAAATAAATCATCTGATGTCATCTCTATATATCAACAGAGGAGGTAGAAGCTAAATTCCAGCTTTTCTTTATGCCCAGAGAAAAGGTACATCCACCCAACTCTTCAATGGTGTTTAACGAACACTAACTTTTTTGTAGCATTAGAAATTTCTCCTGAATTCCCAGCGGTACAGCCAAAGTAGACATGATTCTTCTTCCATAAGAAGCTAACTGTCCAGTGGGGAAGAAACTCAAAAGCCATCCCTAGAATGGTCCATTCTGTGCCACTAAGATGGAGGCTCACAGCCTGCTGTGGGGGGTGAGGATGGTGCAGAAATGGAGTGGTTCACAGAAAGGTCTGGTGACCTTGCAGAGGAGATTCCCATTGAGACCTGGAGGATGAGAAGGAGTCAGCCAAGCAAAGAGCAGAAGAATGAATGGTCCAGAGAGAGGTGATATTTGGCAAGACTTGCTCCTGACTTTCTAAAAGCAAGGAAGAGAGAATTCTTATCTCCATCTTCCAAAACCTGACCTGACATCCAACCTTCTAGCACCCGACTGACTCGCAGAGACAGAGCTAGTCCTCATAGCTCCCTCTACCAGCCTGTTATCCATCCAAGTGCTTGCCCTGCTGTGCGTATCTATTCACCGACCTGTCTCTCTGCAAGACTGTGAGCCCCATGAGAGCACGACCTCATAATCTTTAAGTCAGAGCCTGAGCTCTGAGTGTGATGTGTTGATTTGGAATCCAAAATCCCAGTGTAGGGTACTCACTGTCCCACTTCAGCTTCACCTCAAAGTCACAAATGCATAAGGACTGCCTATTCTGTTAAGATATAAGCCTCTGTGAATAATAAACTTTATGTCTTTTTTAACCTTGTTAAACTCCCTGGCTAAGACTCTAAAAATTTTCATTTTATGTCATGTTGAGAAGGTTATTTGGAGATGCTATAGAGGCAGACCAGGTGAGGCAGTCAAATATGTACCCAAAGAATGGCAAATAGACAGGGAAACAGTGGAAACAGTGGCTGACTTTATTTTTCTGGGCTCCAAAATCACTGCAGATAGTGATTGCAGCCATGAAATTAAAAGATGCTTACTCCTTGGAAGGAAAGTTATGACCAACCTAGACAGCATATTAAAAAGCAGAGACATTACTTTGTCAACAAAGGTCCATCTAGTCAAGGCTATGGTTTTTCCAGTGGTCATGTATGGATGTAAGAGATGGACTATAAAGAAAGCTGAGTGATGAAGAATTGATGCTTTTGAACTGTGGTGTTGGAGAAGACTCTTGAGAGTCCCTTGGACTGCAAGGAGATCCAACCAGTCCATCCTAAAGGAGATCAGTCCTGGGTGTTCATTGGAAGGACTGATTTTGAAGCTGAAACTCCAATACTTTGGCCACCTGATGCGAAGAGCTGAATCATTTGAAAAGATCCTGAAGCTGGGAAAGATTGAGGGCAGGAGGACAAGGGGATGACAGAGGATGAGATGGCTAGATGGCATCACCAACTCAATGGACATGGATTTGGGTGGACTCTGGGAGTTAGTGATGGACAGAGAGGCCTGGCGTGCTGTGGTTCATGGTGTTGCAGAGAGTCGGACACAACTGAGCAACTGAACTGAACTGAACTGAAAGAAATGCAGAGGGTAGAGTAAAGTCTATTGATTTGTGCTTTTCCAGTTTTTGGTTAATTTTTAGGGAGCACCGTAGAGAAGAATCTCCTGAGTGTATAGAGAAGCCCTCTGGGAGGCAGGATTAATGTGCTATGGAAACTGCAGGGTGGAGCTTGCCCTCTTCCTCACTGGGGGTCCCAGAAGAAAGTAGCCAAGAATTCTTCAAATTCATTCATCTGATTTCTCTGTGAATGAAGAAACCGGGACCTTTTCAAAGGTACACAGCAGAAGTCATGCCTATGGCCAACACTTCTGAGAAGGAGCAGAGAAGCCGTCACTGCCAAAGGAAACTACACCTCCTTAGGGTCCTGAGACCAGTGGGGAAGAAGTGAAACAAGCAAGATCAACTCTTGACTTAAGCTGATTACTGATAGGCATCCACAACAACCTTCCAAATAGAACCACCATGAGGATTTCTTTTAAAACTTAAATTTAAGGTAGTCTTTGCTATTTAATATGCTTGGCTGGGTAAATCAAGAGATAAGTTCTTGAAAATAAAAATAATGACTATAGAGGTGGACTGCCCCATATAGCCCTTAGATTGGATTATAGCTGAAGGCTGCTTTCTTAGTGTAGAGCAGGTTCTGACATTCATGGGCACTCAATAAAGACAGAGCAGATGAATAAATGAGTGACTGCAGGACCAAATGACTGAGGTATTGCTGAGATTCTGGTGGAGCACAGCTTCCGTGCAAATTACTTAAGAACACATAGATCTTACCTTGACTTCAGAGCCTGAACACTCTGCAGGTAAAGAACTAACCATTAAACCTTCATAACAAAGAGCTCAGAAAGACTGCAGCCTAGCCTGGGCAATTATCAATTTTCCTGGGGCACTCATCTGCCCCACAGTTTATCTGCAGAAAGTCTCACTTTCAACTTCTTACAAATCTAATTATGCAGAAGAGAAAAGAAAGAATTTTGCTGAAATCACCTACAAGCTTGGATTTGCAGTTCCTATTCCATATAGCCTTTGGTCCAAAAAGTGATCTTTGAAACCCACACATTTAATTACCTAATTATCTCCTCCAAACGTGGAGAAGTATATTCAGAAATCCAGTGGAAAGAGAAAAGATGAGCCAGAAGGAGAGGAGAAGGGCCTGTGCAGAGCCTGCCGTTTTGCCTCAATCTGAAAGCTGATACTGTTTCCCAGATCTTAGATGCCAGGAAAAGTTTAAAGTGATGACTACATTAGACAACTCACATCTTTTAGCCAGATTTTCAGAATGTAGTTTCATTATTTTTTTAAGACTGTGTGCCCTCCCGTAGTATCAATATTACTCACAGAGCAATAAAAACCCAAAGAAGTGCATTCACAGAGTATTTTAAATCCTCTGGGCATTTGCTTATCCTAATTAGGTATGTGGTGGTTTTATAACACTGACACATATAGTCCATTCACTTGATGAAAATCTACATATCTTCTTTCATAAACAACTATTATGTAAAAACACCAAGAGAAACAGAATGCACTCCAATGAATCTTTTTCATTTATTTATTTTTAATTGAAAGGTAATTGTTGCAGAATATTGGTTTGATTTCTGCCATACATCAACATGAATTAGCCATAGGTGTACATATGTCCCCTCACTCTTGAACACCCCTCCCACTTCCCACCCTTTCCCACCCCTCTAGGTTGTTACAGAGCCCCAGTGTGAGTTCCCTGAGTCATACAGCAAATGCCACTATCTGTTTTACATATGGTACTGCGTCCGTGTGACTCTCTCCATTCATCTCACTCTCTTCTTCCTCCCCCATCTAATGAACCTTTAAGTATAGATTGAGAGAGATTTATATCTCTAACACAAGGGGAAACGAACTCTTCATACAATCTTAAGCAAAGCATGGACCTCTCTCTTGGAAAACTAGCCTTCTTAGACCTGCAACTTTGTAAGATATGGCCATGATGACCTAAGGGGAAAAAGAGAGCTCACCCTCTGTAAGTCCTAATACCTGAATAGGCCCTGACAATCAACAGCAGGACAGATGTCTCATGAGAGTTCTCTCATGCTCCTACTCGGACACTGAGCTCCTGACAATGACCAACTATATATATGCCCCCAGCACTCCTAGAATTCCAAAGAGGCTGTGTTTCCTCTGAGCCTTACTGTAAGCCAGAAATGGCTGGATGAGGGCTGAACACAATCTGCGGATCTGGGCCCTGGGAGAATGTCCAGTCTCTCAGGCCATGAAAGCAAATGGGCTTGAGAGTCAGACAGACATGGTTCAGCCTTTTACATGGTGTGTGTGTGTGTGTGTATTTTATTTAACCAAACTTTATGGCCCATAAACATGAGGGATTTATATCTGAGCCCTGTCACTTTCAATATGTATGTATCATTCAATTCTAAGGAGGCCAGATAAAGAGAACTAGGGTGAGAGACCCCAGGCTAAGAGTGCAGATATGCATGAGGGCATGCCCAGCTGGGGGGCCTGGGTCCTTAACCCCCACTCAAGGACCACAGTGCACTGGCTGTCCACTCAGTCTTCTGTGGGGAGGGCAGCCCCGCAGGAGGTCTGCCAGCTAAACCTTTGTAATTGCTTGTGGTCAGGCCTAAAATATCACATACAGGTTTTTAAATAGAAGCCAGACTCCTCAAGTCTCCAGTCTCCATTTCCTTTTCTATAAAATTTCTTTCAAGGAGTACATACTTGTATATTTTTAAATGGATAATCAACAAGGACCTACTGTATAGCACAGGGCACTCCACTCAAGGTTATGTGACAGCCTGGATGGGAGGAGATTTTCAGGGAGAAAGCAGTTGCCGTTCAGTTGCTCAGTCATGTCTGACTCTCTGCAACCCCATGGACTGCAGCACACCAGGCTTCCCCATCCTTCACCATCTCCCGGATTTTGCTCAAACTCATGTCCAGTGAGTCGGTGATGCCATCAACCACCTCATCCTCTGTCACCTTTGTCTCCTCTTGCCCTCAATCTTTCCCAGCAAAAGGGTCTTTTTCAATGATTTGGCTCTTCATATTAGGTGGCCAAAGTATTGGAGTTTCAGCTTCAGCATCAGTCCTTCCAATGAGTGTTCAGAGTTGACTTCCTTTAGGATGAATTGGTTTGATCTACTTGCTGTTCAAAGGGCTTTCAAGAGTCTTCTCCAACACCACAATTAAAAAGCATCAGTTCTTCAGCGATCAGCCTTTTTTATTTTCCAGCTCTCACATCCATACATGACTACTGAAAAAACCATAGCTTTAACTACACAGACCTCTGTAGGCAAAGCAATGTCTCTTCTTTTTAATACATTGTCTAGGTTTCATTGCTTTTCTTTCAAGAAGCAGATGTCTTTTAATTTCAGGGCTGCAGTCACCTTCTGCTGTGATTTTGGAGCCCCAGAAAATAAACTCTGTTCACCGTTTCCATTATTTCCCCATCTATTTGCCATGAAGTGATAGGACCAGATGCCATGATCTTCATTTTTTAAATGTTGAATTTTAAGCCAGCTTTTTCACTCTTCTCTCACCTTCATCAAGAGACTCTTTAGTTCCTCTTCACTTTCAGCCATAAGGGTGGTGTCATCTGCATATCTGAGGTTATGGATATTTCTCCCGGCAATCTTGATTCCAGCCTGTGCTTCATCCAGCCCAGCATTTTGCATGATACACTCTTCATAGAAGTTAAATAAGCAAGGTGACAATATATGGCCTTGACATACTCCTTTGCCAATTTGGAGCCAGTCCATTGTCTCGATCTAACAATTGCTTCTTGACCTGCATACAGGTTTTGCAGGAGGCAGGTAAGGAGGTATGATATTCCCATCTATTCCAGAATATCTCACAGTTTGTTATAATCCACACAGTCAAAGGTCTCAGCCTAGTCAGTGAAGCAGAAGTAGATGTTTTTCTGGAGTTCTCTAGCTTTTCTATAATCCAATAGATGTTGGCAATTTTATCTCTGGTTCTTTTGCCTTTTCTAAAACCAGTTTGAACATCTCGGAGTTCTTGGTTCACATACTCTTGAAGCCTAGCTTGAAGGATTTTGAGCATTACTTTGCTGCTGCTGCTGAGTCATTTCAGTCATGTCCGACTCTGTGTGACCCCATAGACAGCAGCCCACCAGGCTCCCTCATCCCTGGGATTCTCTAGGCAAGAACACTGGAATGGGTTGCCATGTCCTTCTCCAATACAGGAAAGTGAAAAGTGAAAGTGAAATTGCTCAGGTGTGTCCAACCCTTAGCAACCCCATGGACTGCAGCCTACCAGGCTCCTCCATCTATGAGATTTTCCAGGCAAGAGTACTGGAGTGGGGTGCCATTCCCTTCTCCATTAAAAGGTCAGTTTTCATTCCAATCCCAAAGAAGGGCAATGTCAAAGAATGTTCAAACTACTGCACAATTTGCATTCATTTTACTTTGCTATCATGTGAAATGAATGCAAATTGTGCAGTAGTTTGAACATTCTTTGACATTGCCCTTCTTTGGGATTGGAATGAAAACTGACCTTTTCCAGTCCTGTGGCCACTGCTGAGTTTTCCAAATTTGCTAGCATATTGAGGGCAGCACTTTCATAGCATCATGGTGGCAGTGGGGGTGGGCAGTGGGAGCGATCGATACATGTATATGTATGGCTGAATGCCTTCGCAGTTCAACTGAAACAATCACAACATTGTTAATCGGTTATCCCTCAACACAAAATAAAAT
This sequence comes from Neotragus moschatus, assembly GCA_006410615.1. Classification (NCBI taxonomy): domain Eukaryota; kingdom Metazoa; phylum Chordata; class Mammalia; order Artiodactyla; family Bovidae; genus Neotragus; species Neotragus moschatus. Next base: position 15,701 of record SJYA01007442.1, read on the forward strand.
TTTGTTTTCTTAAAAAATGAAGTTAGAATCAGTTCTTCTTGCCAATCACGCAAAATTGTCACTGTGTTGCTGAGAGTTCAACAGCACAGTGCTTCACAGCAGAGTAACTCATCCACGAGTCAGCATCCTGGACACATCTGCCCCACGTGCATGCCTGCCCTTCCCAGGCCTGAACCCTGCGGCTGCATCACACAAAGCCCATGTTCGACAGGCTTCTGGCTGGTTCCCCTGGAAACACCCTGCTCTGGTCAGCAGCAGCATTTCTCCCAAAGCTTGACTCCCACCGTCAGGCCAGCCATGGTCCACCCTCCACTCTGAGACCCCGTCAGGGCAACACCCCCCACTTGTCCCTCTAGCTGTGGTCCAGCCTCCACTCTGAGACCCCATCAGGGCAACATCCCCGATCTGTCCCTCCAGCCATGGTCCAGCCTCCACTCTGAGACCCCATCAGGGCAACACCCCCGACCTGTCCCTCTAGCCATGGTCCAGCCTCCACTCTGAGATCCCATTGGGCCAATACTCCCAACTTGTCCCTCTAGCTGCAATCCTGCTGGTACTCATCCTGAGGTCACCTCATGGCCCCATTTGGGTGGTTTTTTTTTTTTTTTTTTTTAGCTTTTCAGTATCTGCATTAAAAATTCCCTACTTTCAACTTCATTTCAAACATAGTGGTTTCTGTCTTCCTAGTTAGATTCTGACTTTTACTATGTAAATTACTATTGATCATAAAACCCATATTTCATCCTCATATCTGATCACCCATCAATCAACATATTTCCTAACATAGTACCATTTGTAGTGAACCAGGAAAGGAACCAGTATTTCCTGCAAGAAGAAATAGATAGGGNTTTTTTTTTTTTTTTTTTTAGCTTTTCAGTATCTGCATTAAAAATTCCCTACTTTCAACTTCATTTCAAACATAGTGGTTTCTGTCTTCCTAGTTAGATTCTGACTTTTACTATGTAAATTACTATTGATCATAAAACCCATATTTCATCCTCATATCTGATCACCCATCAATCAACATATTTCCTAACATAGTACCATTTGTAGTGAACCAGGAAAGGAACCAGTATTTCCTGCAAGAAGAAATAGATAGGGAGTAAAATGAAGTCAATATAAGGTTATCTAATTGAATTTGAGCACAGACACTTTCAACAAGATCTACTAGGGCACACTGAAGAAGGTTAGCTGCCTGCTTAGCTGTGTCCCCAAGAGTCATCAGAGTCACCGGGCCTCTTTTGTAAACTGAAAAGTTTCTTTCTCAAAAGGAAAAGGTTGATAATAATTATTCTGTAGTCACTGCAAATGGTATGTTGATAGTAAAATAAGAAGAGTCCAAAAAGAGCAAGGTTTGATCATAAGACTTTCAGGAAAGTAATTCCAACCCAGTTGTGTCTTGGATTGATAGCTGCTGCTGCTGCTGCTGCTGCTAAGTTGCTTCAGTCGTGTCCGACTTTTTGCAACCCCACAGAGGGCAGCCCAGCAGGCTTTGCCATCCCTGGGACTCTTCAGGCAAGAACACCAGAGTGGGTTGCTATTTCCTTCTCCAATGCATGAAAATGAAAAGTGAAAGTGAAGTCACTCAGTCATGTCTGACTCTTCGAGACCCCATGGACTGCAGCCTACGAGGCTCCTCCTTCCATGGGATTTTCCAGGCAAGGGTACTGGAGTGGGATGCCATTGCCTTCTCTGGATTGATAGCTATCGGGATTGTAAAGAGTAGTTAAATCATCTATATCTAAATAAGTGGTTAAGAAATACACAGAAGAAAAAGATGTAAAATATGAGATCAAACCTTTAAACACTGGTAGGGGAGGTAAGTAAAAATACTGGAATGTTAGAATGTATTTGAACTTAAGAAACCATCAGTTAAAATAATCATACATATATCATGGTAAACACACATCAAAAATCTATAGGAGATATACCCAAGAGTAATATTATAACAACATTATTATTATTATATCACAGTGGTCATCAAATCACAAAAGAAGTAAAAGGAGAAAAAAGGAACAAAAAAGAACTACAAAAACAACCAGAAAACAAAAACAACATGGCAATGGGTACATAAATATTAAAAATAATTTAAATATAAATGGGTTAAATGTTCCAATCAAAAGACATAGAGAGGTTGAATGCATAAAAATAATAAGACAGACATGTTGTCTATAAGAAACACACTTTAGTTTTAAGACACATGTAGACTCAAAATTAGAAGATGGAAAAACATCTTCCACACAAACAGAAATAAAAACAAAGCAGGGGTAGCAATACTTACATCAGATTAAATAGACTGTAAAACAAAAACTGTAACAAGAGACAAAGAAAAACTTTACATGATGAAAAGGGATCAATCCAACAAGAAGGTATAAGAATTGTCTCTCTCTCTCTCTATATATATATATATACACACCCAACATAGAAGCAAATATTAACTTAAAGCAGGTAACATAAAGCAAACATTAACAAACATAAAGAGAGAAATTCACAGTAATGCAATAATAATTGGAGACTGTAACACCATCAGTTCAGTTCAGTTCAGTCGCTCAGTCGTGTCCGACTCTTTGCAACCCCATGAACCGCAGAGCACCAGGCGACCCTGACCATCACCAACTCCTGGAGTTCACCCAAATTCATGTCCATTGAGTCAGTGATGGTACCCAACTGTCTCATCCTCTGTCTTCCCCTTCTCCGCCTGCCCTCAATCTTTCCCAGCATCAGGTCCTTTTCAAATAAGTCATCTCTTCCCATCAGGTGGCCAGAGTATTGGAGTTTCAGCTTCAACATCGGTCCTTCCAATAAACACTAAGGACTGATCTCCTTTAGGATGGACTGGTTGGCTCTCCTTGTAGTCCAAGGGACTCTCAAGAGTCTTCT
>SJYA01007443.1:0-12444 GCA_006410615.1 Neotragus moschatus
TCCGACTCTTTGCGACCCCATGAATTGCAGCACGCCAGGCCTCCCTGTCCATCACCAACTCCCGGAGTTCACTCAGGCTCACATCCATCGAGTCAGTGATGCCATCCAGCCATCTCATCCTCGGTCGTCCCCTTCTCCTCCTGCCCCCAATCCCTCCCAGCATCATAGTCTTTTCCAATGAGTCAACTCTTCGCATGAGGTGGCCAGAGTACTGAAGCTTCAGCTTTAGCATCATTCCTTCCAAAGAAATCCCAGGACCAATCTCCTTCAGAATGGACTGGTTGGATCTCCTTACAGTCCAAGGGACTCTCAAGAGTCTTCTCCAACACCACAGTTCAAAAGCATCAATTCTTTGGAGCTCAGCCTTCTTCACAGTCCAACTCTCACATCCATACATGACCACAGGAAAAACCATAGCCTTGACTAGACTTACATAGCTCTAAAAATTATCAACTTTCCTAACAATGATTTTTTTAATATTGATTTATTTTAAATTGATTGATGGTCGCATTACAATATTGGTTTGATTTCTGTCATGTATCAACATGAATTAACCTTAGGTATATATATATGTCCCCCTTTTTTTGAATCTCCCTAACAATGAATTTGGAGAAGGCAATGACACCCTACTCTAGTACTCTTGCCTGGAAAATCCCATGGATGGAGGAGCCTGGTAGACTACAGTCCATGGGGTCTCAAAGAGTCAAACATGACTGAGCAACTTCACTTTCACTTTTTGCTTCAACATCAGACCTTCCAATGAACACCCAGGACTGATCTCCTTTAGGATGGACTGGTTGGATCTTCTTGCAATTCAAGGGACTCTCAAGAGTCTTCTCCAACACCACAGTTCAAAAGCATCAATTCTTCGGCACTCAGCTTTCTTCAGGTCCAACTCTCACATCCATATATGACTACTGGAAAAACCATAGCCTTGGCTAGATGGACCTTTGTTGGCAAAGTAATGTCTCTGCTTTTGAATATGCTATCTAGATTGGTTATAACTTTCCTTCCAAGGAGTAAGCGTCTTTTAATTTCATGGATGCAATCACCATCTGCAGTGATTCTGGGGCCCAAAATAATAAAGTCTGACAAACCTAGACAGCATTAGAAAGCAGACATGAATTTGAGCAAACGCCAGGAGATAGTGAAGGATGAGGAAGCCTGGCATGCTGCAGCCCATAGGGTCTCGAAGAGTAGGACACAGCTAACTGAACAAAAACTAATTTACATGGCATTCTCCAAAAGGCAAAACTATAGGAAGGAAAACAGATCAATGGTTGTCAGAGGTTAAAAGAGATGGAAGGAGTTGACCACAAATGGACGGTGTGAGGGATTGGGGGGATAATGAAGTGTTTTGTTTTATGACTGGGAAGGTGAGCACATGACTTCACGTATTTGCCAAAATATGTGAGGCAATCCATAGGACTGTACTCCACAAACAGTATATTTTACAGTACCTAAATTTTAAATAATTTTCCAATAGCCTCTACAACACTTCAGTTAAAATATAAGTTCATCTCCATGTCCTATAAAGTTTTACGTGGGATTTCCTCTGCCTCTGTCTCCAACTTCATCTCAAAGTTCACTAAGCTGTAGCCACAGGATTCCTAGCAAACTGCATCCTTCCCCGTTTCATGCTGTCACACTTGCCATCATACTCCCAGATCACCCTTTGTCTCAGGTCTTCATCTGGTTGGTTCCTTCTTATCCTGCAATTTTAATGTCAACTCTCAGAGATCCTCCCTCAACATGCTATCTAAAGCAGATTTTTCATTTATTTGTCTTTCTCCTCACTACATTACCTTGCTTACATAAATCACACAATTAGAACCTGAGAGTATCTTCTTTGTTTAAGTATGTTGTCCTTATTTGTCATATGTTTCTACCTCTGGAGTACAAGCTCCCAAAAAAGGGGGATTCTTCTTAATAAATAGAGAATCCTGGAATATCATAGGTGCTTGATATGTATTTGTTAAGTGAATGACTGAATTCTAACACAGTTATGTTAAGTGTGAAGTGTTAGTCACTCAGTCCTGTCTGACTCTGCAACCCCATGGACTGCAGCCTGCCAGGTTCCTCTGTCCATGGAATTCTCTAGGCAAGAATGTTGGAGTGGGTAGCCATTCCCCAACCCAGGGACTGAACTTGGATCTCCTGCATGCAGGCAGATTCTTTACTGTCTGAGCCACCAGGAAAGCCCCCAATTATGTTAAACCTTTTTCCAAATGTCTCTTAGGCAACACTAGACTTTTATAAAAATCAAGAAGAAGAAATGGCTTGTATGGAACTACAGCATTTCTAGAAAGGGTAGACAACTAATTAATTGATCAAATCATTTAAAAAAAAGGATATGGGCAAGAAAAAAATCTATGCAATATTCTAAAGGCACAGGATTCTATTATAATTTTGTCTGAACATGAATTTATTCATTATTAGACTCTGGCAGTGGTTGCTTGAGAGCAAATACATTCAGATACAGATCACTTTTTATCTGAAATAATAATAACAGTATAAATATCATTGTGAGAAACATGAGAGCAGAAACCATTTTGTTTTCCCCATCTTGGTATTTCAGATGTTTAGCACAGACTCTTGCACATAATAATAACATGATAAATGTTTGCTCTCTGCATCAAGTAATTAACACAGTCTCTCTATAGACAAGTGTAATGTACAAAGGTATGGCAGAAAGTGAAGAGGAATTAAAAGAAAGTGAAGAGGAACTAAAAAGCCTCTTGATGAAAGTGAAAGAGGAGAGGGAAAAAGTTGGCTTAAAGCTCAACATTCAGAAAACTAAGATCATGGCATCTGGTCCCATCGCTTCATGGGAAATAGATGGAGAAACAGTGTCAGACTTTATTTTGGGGGGCTCCAAAATCACTGCAGATGGTGACTGCAGCCATGAAATTAAAAGACACTTACTACTTGAAAGGAAAGTTATGACCAACCTAGATAGCATAGTGAAAAGCAGAGACATTATTTTGCCAACAAAGGTCCATCTAGCCAAGGCTATGGTTTTCCAGTGGTCATGTATGATGTGAGAGTTGGACTATGAAGAAAGCTGAGTGCCGAAGAATTGATGCTTTCGAACTGTGTTGTTGGAAAAGGCTCTTGAGAGTCCCTTGGACTGCAAGGAGATCCAATCAGTCCATTCTAAAGGAGATCAGTCCTGGGTGTTCTTTGGAAGAAATTATGCTAAAGCTGAAACTGCAGTACTTTGGCTACCTCATGCGACGAGCTTACTCATTGGAAAAGACTCTGACGCTGGGAGGGATTGGGGGCAGGTGGAGAAGGGGACGACAGAGGATGAGATGGCTGGATGGCATCACTGATTCAATGGACATGAGTTTGGGTGAACTCCGCGAGTTGGTGATGGACATGAAGGCCTGGTGTTTTGCATTTCATGGAGTCGCAAAGAGTCAGTTACAACTGAGCGACTGAACTGAACTGATAATCAGTCATAGTCCTGGATATCTATCATAGGTCAACCATGTTAGTAGTCCTTCCAAGGACAGTTTACTGAGGTCTGCTATGTTAACAGTTTTATGTATTGTTGTCACTCAGTCATGTCCACCTCTTTGCAACCCCATGAACAGTAGCCTAGATGCCAGGCTCTTCNTCATAGGTCAACCATGTTAGTAGTCCTTCCAAGGACAGTTTACTGAGGTCTGCTATGTTAACAGTTTTATGTATTGTTGTCACTCAGTCATGTCCACCTCTTTGCAACCCCATGAACAGTAGCCTAGATGCCAGGCTCTTCTCTCTATGGAATTCTTCAGGCAAGAATACTGGAGTGGGTTTCCATTTCCTTCTCCAGGGGATCTTCCCAATTCAGGGATTGAACTCAGGTCTCCTATGTTGCAGGCAGATTCTTCACCATCTGAATCACCAGGGAAGCCTCTCACTCATATGCTTTTCTGATGAAAGATGCTGCAAACATATCAAAGTGTTAATATAGGAAATTAGAAAGAATGAATAATACAGTCTTGAATGCTAATATCCTTAATAATTCATATTGTAAACACTAAAGAGAATTAATTGGCTTCATAATGGATAAATAATGGAGCTCTCACAAAAACAGATTTTAAATTTGCATTAATCAGTATACCCCAAACTAGTAATAAGTTAAAATTGGACTTTTACACCAGTGATAATTAACCCTGGCTAGGTGTCCTCTCTAGTTATGAAATCCAAATATCAGTATGTTTTTAACTTCTCAGTTAATTACAATGTGCAGCCAATGATGAGAACTATGGTTATAAAGAGATTAAACAGATTTTAACAACTAGGAATCAGGAAGCAACATTACTGAGGTTTGGGTTTTGGGCTAGTAAAACCTTTTATGGAATATTGCTCCCCTATGGGACAATTTGCCTAAGAAATCTCATAAAAAAGCTTGCTGTATGGGTTCAAAGCTTCTTAGAAGCCTTAATCACTTATTAACATCTTAGACATTTCTGTCTGTTCTTTGTAAGTGTTTTTAGAGGAATTAGTGAAGATATTTTCGAATAAATGAATTCTCACCACAGGAACTAAGTGTCTTAGGGAGAGAGAAAAATTATAATCAATAAATTTGCAATTGGTGGAAAACGTAGGAGTCTAATCCTAATATGAATCCAATTATGTTAGTAATGTTCATTGATTGTTTGTTCAGGCATTAGGTGAGATATCTGTGATACTAGCATTAATTGACAACAATTCCTATCATTAATGTATTTAGGGCTTAGTGTGCTTATAAGCTAATTGGGTCATTGTCATCTTGATAGCCCACATTAAGACTCCACCTTCTTCCTTGTAGTAGTTTAATATGATTTTTATTTGACTTCCCTTCCAAAAGGCAATTGCTTAACATCTTATTCAGTTTTTCTCCTAACTGCATCAAAGTTCACTTTGTCTCCATTGTCTGTTTTGAGAAATGAAATTCTAAGTCCTGGGTGATGGATCTGATAAGGTGACCACTAATTCAGTTTTGCAAATAATTATTCTGATTTTTAAAATCTTTCTTAATTAATTAAATGGAAATCTGTGAGATCAGTGCTAATATTCATTCTAAATAGCTTCCTAGTTTTGAAGATTTTTTCTTTTATAATTTGAAAACATTTCTACTTCCATTTTTTTTGTTTCTCATTCTTTCCATTTTGGGAATTCACTTTTAAGTTCACGCCTTAATTTTCCACACAAGCCCAAAGGAAATCAAATAAAGAGAAATAATTAATCACACTTTCTTTTCACTCATCAGTCACTATCATGATCACTCCATTACCTGAAGGAAGGAGGCAAATTTTCAAAACTGTATCTTTTTTTTTTGTTTGTTTGTTTTTTATTTTTTTAATTTTTTTTCNGAGATGGTAATGGACAGGGAGGCCTGACATGCTGTGATTCATGGGTTTGCAAAGAGTCGGACACGACTAAGCGACTGAACTGAACTGAACTGAAGGCATAATATAAAGAAATTATGTTAGAAGGGATGGTTTCCAGTGCCAGCTCTGACACTAATTATTGATGTGACTTTAACCTCTCTGAACCTCAATTTCTGTAGAATGAAGGAGCGGAGTTAGATGACTTCTTATGTCCTTTTCTAACCTCTCAGATTTTTTTTTCTATGTTGTGTGCAGAAATTAGTTTAAGATAGCATTTAGAGCTAGAAAGTTTTATCCCTGCAGGGTCAATCTTTTCAAATGAGGCAAAATCTCAACTACTCCCAAAGAAAACCTATTTTTTCCTGAATTTAATGTTTTAAAACAAATCAAAATGTGTGTGAGAGAGAGAGAGAGAAAAGCCAAGCAGCCCAATTCAAGGAATGAATAAAACTGAAAACAATAGAATTGAACTTAGCTTATCTAATCGAACATATTAATAGTTTATCTTGAAGCAGCTCCTTGAGGCAAAGTAATTTTAATTATTGAAGAATGAGTTAGTAGATGAAAACTATTTGAGGAATTCTGAAAATGTTCTAAGCTTTTCCAAGACCTTTTGTATCCTGATGACAGATTTGCTTATTATTATTATTATTATATCTAATATTTCAAAATGTACGACTTTCTGTTTGCTTGTTATAATATGCCTCTCTGTCATAAATTTTGTGCTTGACAATTGTGTATTCTTTGACCTTCTCAAGTGAAGAAAAAAAGACAAAGGTGTTTATAAATTTTTCCAAAGCATGACACAGGAGTGCAAGGAAAGCAAGGAGAAGGGAGTTAAAGATGACAGTAGCAGCATGTGTTCATGTTACGAGAAAGTAACTGTTAACAAGGAATTGACTAAGCATTTGGCTATAAGAGGAAAATCAATGGGATCACTGCTAAGTCACTTCAGTCGTGGCCGACTCTGTGTGACCCCATAGATGGCAGCCCACCAGGCTCCCCTGCCCCTAGGATTCTCCAGGCAAGAATACTGGAGTGGGTTGCCATTTCCTTCTCCAATGCATGAAAGTGAAAAGTGAAAGTGAAGTCTCTCAGTCATCTCAGTCCAACTCTTTGCGACCCCATGGACTGTAGCCTACTAGGCTCCTCCATCCATGGGATTTTCCAGGCAAGAGTACTGGAGTGGGTTGCCATTGCCTTCTCCCAATGGGATCACAGGGATTACTAAAGACAAAGAAAAGAGAAGGCAGTGTTATCGACCCAAACTTGGGTCCACTCACCCATGCACAGTAAAGCCAGTCTACTGACACCAGGTTGTAGTGAAGGAAAGAGTGGTGGTTATTGCAGGTGCCAAACAAGGAGCCTAGCACAATTAGTGCTCAAAAAACCCAAACCCCATAGTGGGTTTTAGCAAGACATTTTTAAAGGCAAGGTGAGGGAGGGGCATCCAAGGGCGTGTGATGAACCTGTGAACAATTCTCTGATTGGTTGATTGTGAGATAACAGGAAGGTGTCACAGAGATTAGCATTATCAATCCTTAGACTCCAGTAGGTCTGGGGGTTGTGTGCTCATGGTCATCGAGTAGTTAATCTATGCCCATTTGGTGGGGTTTTTAGCATCTGTAACAACAACTCTGAAAATGTATATTAGATCCTGTTATCTGGGTACTTCAGAGAGGAGCTAAAGCAGAAGATTTGGGAGAGGGGTCTGTCTTGGGAAGTCCCATAGGGTCTTGCTCAGTTACAGTAGGAAGAAGACATTGAGTCAAACCCCAGCCACCATCAGTTCAAGATACTGTGGGTGGTTTCTGAGGGAATCAGAGGGGTCTATAGACCTGTTTCAGGGCAAGCGATTGGAAGCAATTCCCTCTTTCTTGTATATTAAGCATTTTCATGAGATCCCTACAAAACTGAGCTTCCCGTCTTCTTGTCTTCTTGTGTTGTTATTATGGTGTATTTGTCACCTTATAGAATCATAATAGTCTGATCTATTATACTATTCACTTTACTATCCCTGGAGAAAGGGAATGGCTACCCATTCCAGTATTCTTTCCTGGAAAATTCCTTGGACAGAGGAGCCTGGTGGGAGGCAGTCCATGAGGTTGCAAAGAGCTGGACACAACTGAGCGACTTTCACTCACTCACTCACTTTGATATCATATATAGTCAACTACCAGAGTCATACAGCAATTTTGTTAACATTTGAAAATTTTAGCTTCTTGAATTTTCTTCCTGTAATGGGTTGAAATTTTTAACTTCTTGAATTATCTCTTACAATTATGGCTACACAACTGGCTTAAAATACAGCATTCAAAAAACGAAGATCATGGCATCGATCCCATCACTTCATGGCAAATAGATGGGAAAAATGGAAACAGTGGCAGATTTTATTTTCTTGGGTTCCAAAACCACTGCCGCCATGAAATTAAAAGATGATTGCCCCTGGAAGAAAAACTATGACAAACCTAGACAGTGTATTAAAATGCAGAGGTAACACTTTGCCAACCAAGGACCATATAGTCAAGACTACTATGACTGTAGTCATATACTGATGTGAGAGTTGAACCATAAAGAAAGCTGAGTGCCAAAGAATTGATGCTTTTGAACTGTGGTGCTGGAGAAGACTCTTGAGAGTCCTTTGGACAGCAAAGAGATCAAAGCAGTCAATCCTAAAGGAAATCAACCCTGAATAATTATTAAAAGGGCTGATGCTGAAGCTCCAGTACTTTGGCCACCTGATGTGAAGAGCCAACTCATTGGAAAAGACCCTGATGCTGGGAAAGGAGGAGAAGGGGGCAACAGAGGATGAGATGGTTGGATGGCATCACTGACTCAATGGACATGAGTTTAAGCAAACTCCAGGAGACAGTGAAGGACTGGGAAGGCTGGCCTACTGCAGTCCCTGGGGTTGAAAAGAGTCAGATAGGAGAGAGTGACCATGAACATCAAATACAACTGCAAGTCTACACTGAATTCTGGGAGGAAGAGCCCTAAACAGTCTAAATGACAACCTCTGTTGACAGAGCAGCTTCTGATGATATGGAAATAATAGCCATAACCCAAATGTTATGTAAGTCGGTTGGAAATTTATTTCAGATGAAAATTAAAACAGTTCTCCATGTCCTGGTAAAAACCACAAGAAATCTAAGTTAGTTTAATTCCTCCTTTGAAGGGAATCTAAGGTAAAGAAGGCTGAGAGCTGAAGAATTGGTGCCTTTTAATTTTGGTGTTGGAAAAGACTCTCAAGAGTCCCTTGGACTGCAAGGAGATCAAACAGTCAGTCCCAAAGGAAATCAACCCTGAATATTCATTGGAAGGACTGATGCTGAAGCTGAAGCTCAAATACTTTGGCCACCTGATGTGAAGAGCTGACTGTTGGAAAAGACCTGATGCTGGGAAAGATTGAAGGCAAGAGAAGAAGGGAGCAACAGAGGATGAGATGGCTGGGTGGCATCACTGACTCAGTGGATATGAGTTTGAGCAAACTCTGAGAGATGGTGAAAGACAGGGAGGCTGATGTGCTGTGGTCCATGGGGGTCACAAAGAGTCGAACACAACTTAGTGACTGAGCAAGAGCCAGACAATGTTCTTCCAAGTGTGGTCCACAGATCACTTGCATGCAAATCACCTGGGAGTTTGTTAAATGCAGATTCCTGAAATCTACCTTAGGCTGCTGAATCAGAATCTTTGGAGACGAGCCTGATATTCTGACTTCAACAAGCTTCCTGTAGTACATTTATGTTCACTAAAATGTCAGCATCTCTAGCGTAATGCAGGATCCCGCTGTGTCAGAGCAGGCACCATGCCAGCACTTGGCACAGAGGAGTTTGCCAGCCACAGAGTAAGCTGTCCTTCCTCTCTCCCCTCAACCCCCTGCAGTGCTTCCAGGCTTCTCTTCTCTAGGACATAGATTAGACGCTTCTAGCTACTCAAAAGCCCAAAGGTTAATGAGGCATCTCATTCATATTTCATGATTGCTGTTTGCCCTTCTCTACCTTTGGGACACACAATGGAAAAGTGCAATCAATAGAATAATATCAGAAGCACCAGACAATTAGAAGATGCCAGACATAATCCAAGCCTCCTACTGTTTTTAAAGCAAAAGTCCTGAATTAAAAAATTATCAGCAGAGATCATTATTTTCAGCAAAATTTCTCAATGTGTGGGGGAAAAACAAAACCAAATATATCAAATTCAAGGGATAAATAGCACCTACCAATATCTTTTTTTCAGTATCCCATTCTCAACATGCCTGCTTTCATAATACCAGCCCCGTTCGTTGTCATTGAGGGCCTCGTTCTATCACTTTGTTCTTTGTGCTTACAGACTATTTAGAGCTCTTTATTCTCAAGCTAATATGCTCACACTTGGGACCTTGATGGAAAAGACAGGAGAAATTCAATATATCTGTGTTGAAAGCTAATATCTCTGACATTCATTTTTTAAACTCTCTAAATCTTTGCTACAATTTAAANTTCACAGCATCATCTTCCAGGATTTGAAATAGCTCAACTGGAATTACATCATCTCCACTAGCTTTGTTCATAGTGATGCTTTATAAGGCCCACTTGACTTAGTATCCAGGATGTCTGGTTCTAGGTGAGTGATCACACCATCGTGATTATCTTGGTTTTTAATTCCCTTAGACTCCTGTTAACACAAGTAATTCTTTCTTCTTCTCTTACAGCTCTCTGTAGTGTGCTGTTAAAGTCCTACTGTAAGGTTTATTTCTTACCGTTCTCTATTTCTATTTTGCCTTCCATAGCTTGTTGCCTAATTTGAATTAACTGTAACTCACAGAACTCAAGCTTCCCAAGGGAAGTCAGATTACTAAACATAATGGGTAAAATTAAATTTATTGCCTAAGAAGAAAGGTGGTAGCTCCTTCTTTAGGCAGTAAAGTTTGCAGGTTTTGTGACAGTTTCATTACGTTTGGTGGAGATGGCAATGGCACCCCACTCCAGTACTCTTGCCTGGAAAATCCCATAGATGGAGGAGCCTGGTAGGCTGCAGTCCATGAGGTCACGAAGAGTCGGACACGACTGAGCAACTTCATGTTCACTTTTCACTTTCATGCATTGGAGAAGGAAATGGCAACCCACTCCAGTATTCTTGCCTGGAGAATCCCAGGGAGAGCAGAGCCTGGTGGGCTGCCCGTCTCTGGGGAAGCACAGAGCTGGATAGGACTGAAGCGACTCAGCAGCAGCAGCAGCATTATGTTTGGTGGTATTTTATTTATTCCCATGATCAAGATATTCTAGGAAGTAAGACTGCTAAATGATTGATTGATTAATAGTGTACTTACTATTAGGAACACTATTGGACCCCCTTCACCTAATTAAGAGTATGACAGAATACAGTATTATCGGTTATTCTGGGTAACTTTGGGTAAAAGCTGTCAGACAAAAGGGTAAGAGTATATTTTAATATCCTCAATATTCCTTAGGAAGGTAAGATGGAGGTTTACAGACATGCATAAAGAAAATTTCTTGCCCTACAATTTTTGGAGTACATCTAGAGATCAGTAGTCCCTCCCAAACAAAAAACTTTTGTAATGAAATGGGTCATAAATATCTACTAAATAGAAAAATAATAAATAGAAAGGAATAATGTTTTAAAAAAATTTAGCATGATTACTATCATTAAGAAATTTATTATATATAACATCTTGAGCATCATATTTAATGTTCAAGAAAAAGTTTAAATACTAAATAACAATTAAAGTATTACCAAAAAGATATCCCCTCTTTGACACTCTTTTGGACTCTTAAGAGATAAGATAAATTTTATTTCATTTATTTCTCAATTTTTTGAAGTAAATGGAATAAGCAGTACACTGATGAGTTGATGAAACTGAGGTTGAAAAGATACTACATAATCTACAAAGGTCTTAAAGCTCAAGTGAATTAATGGGGAAAAAAAACCACAGGCCTTCTAACTTCAAGTTCCATCTTTTCACTATTCATTGAGCATATTAGTCACACACTTATTGAGCACCTGCTGTATGCCTGGAATTATGCCTAGGATACAAAAATGAACAAGATCTGATTCCTACCTTCAAAGAGCTTAATAGGTCTATGAGAAAAGGGGGAAGACATTTCGGAAAACAAATTTTAGGAACAAACAAAAAAAAAACCTGCATTTGCGGATTTCCCCAATGTTGTATGACGAATTTACAAAACAGTTGTGCTCTAGTTCATTTTAAAGGTAGCTGTGAACTTAGATTTCTGGGAACTTCCTCTCTGCATCCCTTCTCTACTTAGTTCCAAACATAGTACCAAGGACAAAATCTGCATGGTCACAACAAAGTCATGCAAGGAACTCTAAAAATCAAAGTATGTTTTCTTTGTTGTTGCTCATCTAGATTGGGGCTCCCCCAGTGGCTCAGCAGTAAAGAATCTGCCTGCAATGCAGGAGACACAGATTGATCCTTGGGTCACGAAGATCCCCTGAAGAAAGAAATGGCAACCACTCAAGTATTCTTTGGAAAAGACCCCAATGCTGGGGAAAACTGAGGGCAGGAGAAGGAGGCGACAGAGGATGAGATGTTCGGATGGCATCAACAACTCAATGGACATGAGTTTGAGCAAACTCTGGGAGACAGTGAAGGACAGAGAAGCTTGGTATGCTGCAGTTCATGGGGTCACAAAGGGTAGGACATGACTGAGGAGCCTGGTGGGCTATAGAACATGGGGTTGCATAGAGCTGGACATGACTGAGCGACTGAGCACTAATTCCTAATTATGCATGAAATCTCTTTTTAAAGAAACCTTCAATGAATTTATACAGCAATAAAAAAATTTGTATTGCTTCTGTTGGGATACAAAAGGAAAGTTTTCTACATAACTCTGGAAACTAGGATAATTACTATCAACTAAATCTCATGTAAAGCAGCAACACTGGATATTCAATCTCATAAATAGGAAAATGTATATATACCTAACATAATGTGACATGTCAACAAAATCTCAAAAAATATTTTTCACTTATTCATAAAGATGAAAAAGTGAGCACCCTTGTGAGCCGAAGTTCAATGAGATGGCCATATATATATATATACACACACACACACACACAC
>SJYA01007444.1:0-10869 GCA_006410615.1 Neotragus moschatus
TCCTCTGTCCATGGGATTTTCCAGGCAAGAGTACTGGAGTGGGGTGCCATTGCCTTCTCCAATTATAATGCTACTCTCCCAATTTGTCCCCACTGTGTCCACAAGTCTCTTCTCCATGTCTGTGTCTCTATTGCTGTTTTGCAGATAAATTCATCAGTTCTAATGAGGTGAATGAACCTAGAGCCTATTATACAGAGTGAAGTAAGCCAAACAGAGAGAAACAGACATTGTATATTAACGCTTATATCTATAGAATCTAGAAAGATGGTACTGATGAATCTAGTTTACTTTTTATTGCCTGAGAATAAATCTATGTATACCTTCAAAAGAAAATGTGATAGATTTGAGGACTATTAAACATTTTCATATATTTAATGCCTTTTCTGCTCATACTTCAATCAATGGTCAGTGATAAACTAACTGCTAACTTGTTGCTAGATAGTCTTTAAAAACCGTGTGAGAAGGCATCAAGGATATTCAACAGAGTTTGTGAATTAAGTCTGTCATTTGTGTGTGTGTGTGTGTGTGTGTGTGTGTGTGCATTTTATTTTATTTCTCCTTTTAAAATGTTTCTGTCAAGCTATAAACCCCACATAGAATTTCAATTTTTGGTAGGTATGGAACGCCCAGAATGTTAAGAATAATTAATTCATCACAAGTTTTCTAATAAACAATGTGAGAGACATTTTTGTTTCTTATTCAGTTCAGTTCAGTTCAGTCACTCAGTCATGTGTGACTCTCTGCGACCCCATGAATCGCAGCAAGCACACTAGGCTTCCTTGTCCATCACCAGCTCCTNTCCATGATCCAGCGGATGTTGGCAATTTGATCTCTGGTTCCTCTGCCTTTTCTAAAACCAGCTTGTACATCTGGAAGTTCACAGTTCACGTATTGCTGTATATATATATATATTATATATATTTATATATGTGTGTGTATATATATTTGCTTCCAAATATATATATATATACATAAATATGTTTGGAAACAAATTTTTAATTATCTACAGAATTGTTAATGGAAGTGAAGAACATTTATAAGTCATCAGAAAGCTTTTATCAACTGATTTAATGTTTTTGTGTCTGTGATAAGCATCTCCAATGAAAATTATAAACTATCCTTTCAGTTCAGTCATGTCCGACTCTTTGAGACCCCATGGATCGCAGCACACTAGGCCTCCCTGTCCATCTCCAACTCCTGGAGTCCACCCAAACCCATGTCCATTGAGTCGATGATGCCATCTAGCCATCTCATTCTCTGTCGTCCCCTTTTCCTCCTGGCCCCAATCCCTCCCAGCATCAGGGTCTTTTCCAGTGAGTCAACTCTTTGCATGAGGTAGCCAAAGTATTGGAGTTTCAGCTTCAGCATCAGTCCTTCCAATGAACACCCAGGACTGATCTCCTTCAGAATGGACTGGTTGGATCTCCTTGCAGTCCAAGGGACTCTCAAGAGTCTTCTCCAACACCACAGTTCAAAAACATCAATTCTTCGGTGCTCAGCTTTCTTCACAGTCCAACTCTCACATCCATACATGACCACTGGAGAAACCATAGCCTTGACTAGACAGACCTTTGTTGGCAAAATAATGTCTCTGCTTTTCAATATGCTATCTAAGTTGGTCATAAACTATCCTTTAGTTTATCAAAATTATTTTTAAAGATTCTAGAAAGAATGTCAATGGCAGCTACCTATTTCTAGCTTCCAAACTTAACAATATGACATTCACTTTCGTAATTTATGGATACTATTCTGAATCACTATTTCAAGGCATTTTACTTAGTGTTGATAAGACATTTTATAATTGTATCACCTTTTTTACAGGTCCAAAGGCAGATTCTTAATTAAAAATCTGTTAAGACCTATGAAAGTATATATCCCTATTTTAAAAAAACAAAAATCTACCTTTAATAGGAAAGGAAACAAAGATTACATCTTAAATTTATCTTAAATTATGCATAGAGGTTTACTAGTGGTGAGATCTGATCAGTCATCTCTGACTTGCTTTTTATATAGTACATATGTTCTAAGACAGAAAAACGAACATTTTATTAATTGTTCTCATCATGATTATCTCTCCTTTAATCTTTCAAGGGATTTCTTTGTTTTTATAAAGCAATGGGAAATCCAGAAAACATAGAGGATGCATACGTTGCTGTTATTCGGCCGAAGAATGCTGCCAGTCTCAATTCTCGGGAATACAGAGCTAAGTCATATGAAGTGAGCACAGCTGACTAAGATTTGATTTTCTACCACTGAATGTCATTCTCCATTATCAGTTTAATTCACATGTAAAGTTTTACCATAGCCTGTAAATTCTTATTGATAACCTAGATATTGACAAGCTAGAATTTACGATTGTAGAGCTCTTCCCATCACCATGACTTTTTTTTCTGCTTCATGTATTTTGACAATTTTTTCTATTCTGATATGGATAAATTCTTAGATAGTAAAAGTTACTTATTTGAGTTTTGCATATACAATTTATGAGAGTTTGGTTTTTACTAGAGTTTCTGGAATGGCTTGCAAAAAAATTGCAAAATTCCAGTCTAAATTTTATTCGTGGTTATTTTTCAAAACTCTATTTTTAACAGTTCATTTAAAAATATCTTTACCTTCAATTGTTTTAGGGAATTAAGTTACTTCTCTGAAGTCTTGAATACATTATTTGTATTAGTAAACATGACTGAGACTCAAAAAAAGAAAAGCCCAAAGCAGATTTTTATCTTTACTATGCAGCAGATTCAAGCATCATAAAATACTTCTAGTCTAATCTAATTTCACCTAACTTCTCTGCACGCGTGCATAGCCACTCAGTCCTGTCCAACTCTTTGTGATCCCATGGGCTGGTGACCCCATGGGCTGTAGACCACCAGGCTTCTCTGTCCATGGGATATCCCAGGAAAGAATACTGTATGGGTTTGCCATTCTCTTCTCCAGGGGATCTTCCCAACCCAGGGACTGAACCTGCATCTCTGAGTGTTCTGCTTTAATTGCCTTTTTAAGGTTAGTTTTCTGAAACCATTAAAGGATATTGCAAGGACTCTGAGGAGGCTGCCATTCAGGAGTGCTGTGGCTTACTGGTTCTCAGTCCTGGCTATACTTTAAATCACCTGGGGAAGTTTAAAACTTCAGTACCAGGACCTCACTCCACTGACATTCTGATTTATTAGGTCTGAGATGAAGCTGCACATTGATACTGTTCTGAAAGGGTTCATGTTATTCTAATATGCAGCTAAGCTTAAGGTTAAGAAAGACTGCTGGCTATATTTTAGGGCAAGTAAATTTTATTTTAAACATTCTCTTAATGTTTTTCTCATCCAAGATTTTGTTGCATGAAGTTCCCATTGAAGGACAGAAAAAAAAGAGAAAGAAGGTTTTGTTGGAAACTAAACTGCAAGGTAACAGTGAAATAACACAAGGCATATTGGATTATGTAGTAGAAACCACCAAACCAATTTCTCCTGCAAACCAGGGTATCAGAGGTAAGAAGTTTTTCTCTTTAACACAGTTGGTTTTAAATGCTTGTGAATGAAGACATTTTTAAAAATATATTAAAGTCAGTTTCTTTTTATGTTCCTTTTCATTGAAAAACTTGAAAAAGACTCAAATTTCTGGTTTTTTTTTTAAGGTGGAACCAAACTCCCTTCAAGAAGTTCCTTGACTATAATGCTTTTTAAGTTTAAAAATATTTTTTAAATATTTGAATAATTTTAAGTAAAAGAAAAATTGAAAAATATTTTTGTAGTTTCTTTTTTTTTAATTGGAGTATAGTTGCTTTACAGTGTTGTGTTAGTTTCTGCTGTACAGCAAAGTCAATTAGCTATGTATACACATAAACCCCCTCTTTGTTTGATTTCCTTCCCATTTAGGTTGCTTCAGAGCACTGAGTAGAGTGCTATGCAGTTGGTTCTCATTAGTTACTTGTTTTATACATAGTAATGTGTATATACGTCAATCCCAGTGTCTGAATCCATCCCACCCTCCCCTTCTTCCCTTTGTATCCATACATTTGTTCTCTATCTCTGTGTCTCTGTTTCTGCTTTGCAAAGAAGTTCATCTATGACATTTTTCTAGATTTTACATATACGCCTTAATATATAATATTTTTCTCTCTCTGACTTCACTGTGACCATCTCTAGGTCCATCCATATCTCTACATATGGCACAGTTTTGTTGCTTTTTATGGCTAATATTCCATTGTATGTACGTACCACATCTTTGCTCATTCCTCTGCTGATGGATTTTTAGGTTGCTTCCATGTGTTGGCTATTGTAAATGGTGCTGCATTGAATATTAGGAAGCATATATCTTTTTGAATTATGGCTTTCTCCAGATATATGCCCAGGAGTGGGATTGCTGGATCATATGACAGTTCTAGAAAAATATTTCAATTGTGTTAATGATTTGTTCAAGAAAGAGAGGAAGCCAAAGTGGCTTGAAAGCTAAGAAGAAAATGCAAGTTATTTTTGTTAGACGTATATTTCCCTAGATAAGAATCTTTGAACTACTATTTTTATTTCTCTACTCCAGGACACACAAAACTATAAACCTCTCTCCTTAACTAAGTAGCAGTTAAGATTCTGTGTATTAGAGCAAGTCATAGAAATTACCAGGTAGCAGAGGTTTTCTTCCCATTTGGTCACACAAGAAGAAAATCATTTTCAAAGAGCCAACTGAACGGTAGAAGTATTCACTCTGAAAGGTTCAGGCCCCATTTACAATATAAGATAATCTATAGCTTATGAAACTGATTAAATATCAATGATCAATTTTATCAGGCTGTGCCTCACAGGAAGCAGATAGCAGTTAGAAGTTCTAGAAATTATATATCTCTGTCCAAAATTCAGGCATTATAATTAAAAAGGTAAAGCTAATTTCATTCAGACAACTGTTGAAAGCAGTTGTTGGTAGTGAAGTAAAATGTACCTCTCTGTGCCTAAATTTTTGTTTTTTTTACAGCTTATTCAGTTTTTCTTTTTTTCTGTTTGTTCATCTTTATAGAGGATAGTTATATAATTCATCTCTTTTCAGTAAGGAGACTATTTTTGTTGTAAAGACAAGACTGAATCATGTCATTTGATTTGTTGGTTATTTGGGATACTTGTTCTCTAGAGATAAGCTGAACTAAGCCTGTTTCATAACTTCTCAAGGTACCGTTTACCATATTTTACCTCCCCAACAGGTAACCTCCTCAATAGGGCCTGAAGAGTTTTTTCAGCTCTGACCATTGTATCTGGAGATTATAAGAAGTTCCTGCATAAACTTATGGGTGTTTGATACACATTCTGAGTCCCACAAAGAGAATCCCCTTTCCCTGATTATCAGATTGACTATTTAAATAAAGTGATCTAGAAATTGATCTTAGCTGAAAAAAGGGACTATCCCTGTGGGTGATTGAAAGGCTCCTTTGGATGCCACAAATTTGTTAGTTTTCTCTACCTGTCTTAGACTTCTCTTAGTAACTTGTATTACTATTACTAAATTGTTTTAGATATCAGGATCTATTCTGAGATCAAATTACTGAGACAAAGTCTGAGCCCAAATCACATATTTGAGCTGAGATAGAAAAGTCATAATTTGCTGTGAATTAGCCAAACTCTAACACTTGGTTCATTCACTAAGAAAGGGGATATACGTGATATCAGTATGAACAAAAATGTCCCCTGGGACAGAGGACTGGGTAGTTTTTCTTAGAAGTTATGAGTGGATAGGCACCCTGAAATATGTCTAGCACAATTATGTCTTGTATACTTAGTAGAATGTGCTAATAAATTTTCAGGCAACTTTTAATAAGAGAAATGAAAATAAAGTTTTTACTTAACAGTTAAAATAATGAACCATACCATACCTGACTATCCTATTCAATTGAGTTTTTCTAAAAGTGTGAAATATTTTTATAGAGACTATGATTTCCTACATAAGCATCACATGAAAATTACAAATAACTTTGTAACTGCAGTAGTTTTGCCTTTTTGTGCAATGCTGTATGTAGTTTACAAAGCACTACCATAATTACTTATCCATGAAATTCTTAAATTGATCCTGTGAGTTGGTATATGATCATTTTCACATCTGTAAAATGGAAATGCAGACATAGGCATCTAGAAAAATCATATTCCCATTTGTGGAGGAGTTAGGACTAGAACAATTTCCCAACTTGTAGTCAGTGCTTTTCTCCTCCCCCGACCACAACCCCCACCTGAAATAGATCTCATAGTTGCATACAAAATTGACAGAGTAGTCAGTTTGTATCAGAACTAGGTTTAGGGAAGCTACAAGGCAGGAAAGGTTAAGTGGGACAAGACCTCAAACCAGACAAAAGTAATATTACCTCTGAAATTTATTAGAATGTTTTTCTTTAACACTTACATTTTGTACAAGTGTCAATTTTGTAGAAAATTGTTTGGGGGCTGTAATAATAATGGGCCATAATAATTACAAATATTCACTCTAGCATTTTGTGAATGAATGAAGCTGTTTGAACACTTGTAGTATCTACTTGTCCACAGATGGCATCCAGCCAGGCATTCCTACCTGGGTCGAGAACAAGATTCTGTTTCTGGCCGTGGGGAGGTTGGAAGGATTGATAAAAAACATGATAAAGATAGCCAGAAAATGAAAGGTTTCAGAGTGAAAAACTTTTGGTTATTATTTATTGCCCCCTTGCTACAAATCAGGAACAACAGACTTAAGAATGATGGTTAAAATTCAGAACAATAATTTATAGCCCAATCAGATTTTAATAAAGCCTGAAATTGAGGATGGAGGTTGAATATTAAATGAAGGGTTACTAAACTTTAAAACTCTGTAATTTATATATACTACCCTTCTTGGCCAGCTCAGACTTTAGTGAAATTCTCACTATCTACATCCCAACTGAATGAAGACATACATGCCTCTTCACCTTGCAGGATGCTCTGCTGCTCAGCTGCTCTGTCAGTCCTTAGTGGGCGGATTTCCTTGCTGTGTATGGGGAGCTTCTCTCCTAGTGAGTCAGAACCAGGGATCTGTTGGTTAATTGCCTACAGAATGATGTACATTAGTATCAGGATTACGTTTTTATTAGTGCATATAATAAAATTGACTTTTTATATTTCAGTTCCTCTTAATACTGCCTTTAAAATATATATTTTTTAACTCTCAAGGTAATTTATAAGATTTTAAAAGGCCCGTTATTTTTATCTTTATTGACTTAAAATGATTAGGAAAACGAGTGGTCCTGATGAAGACATTTCCTCTGGATGGGGAGAAGGTGGGCAGAGAAGCGGCATTATTTATTGTTCCATCAGTTGTTAAAGGTAAAGCCTTGAGTTTCGTCTTGTGAATCTTGGTGTACCTTAGGTGCCAAGCTAAAGTCTATGGAGGAACTTAGGAATTTGGAGTCACAGTTACTATTGCAATACTGTTGTAAAAATCATATTTTTAATATAGTGGAAGATGGAGAAATTTGTTACTTGACGACATTTTGATTCCCAAGTAATATTCAGGCTTCTGGACTAATTGTAAAGTTTTTGTTTAAAAAGTAGAATAAAGAAGAGAGGAAGGAAGCTATAATAAAAACAAAAAGTTTTCAGGTTATAATGTGGGATTTTCCAGACTGTGCTATATAAATAGAATAGAAATTAAAATGTATGTATTTTGGAAAATTAACAGATTATCATCAGAACCTATCTTGTATTTGGGATAAAAAGTGTCAATAATAGTTTTAAAATACTCCACCCAACAATAATGGTAATTAAAGAACTTAGATCTAATGTGAAAATTTAATTTGAGCTTTGACAAGGAATTCATCCTATTATCCTGGAATAATAGAAAAAATAATCAGCTTCAGTCAGACCTGCAGTCTACTAATTTTTTGTTATGGGCAAACCACTTCTTTAAGCCTCACCTCTTTATCTATAAGATAGGTATCTGCTCCTGCTTGATTCATTGTGCTGGAAGAATCCAATGAGGTATTAGATGTAAACATCACTTTGGAACCTGTAGAGTACTGGCCTCATGTAAGGTAGTAACATACTGATGATACATTAATGGCCCAATGTGAGCATCTCATCAGACTGCTGCTACACAGTACTTAACATATGTTTTATTGGCCAGCTCTGCCATTCCAGATTTCTTTTTCCCAGCCATACTTAGGTTAAATAGTTCAGCATTTTACATGATATTGGAAATCTTATTATTAATCAGAATTTTACAACATTGCTGAGCAAGAGAAAGGGGAAACAATTTCTGTAGTCCTACAAGATTCTAAATCCTGCATTTTCTCAGTTGGACAAGGTCACAAAGCTGGCCAGCCCTTGAATCCAAGTCTTCTAATTACAAGTCTAGAAAAACTTATACTTATCAATTTTTTTAAACATACTGTATACGTTTAAATAAAAAACACACAATTGTAAGCCTTTTATATGATGGCATAAATCTTCATTTTTCTTTTTCAGATAATACTAAATATACTTATACTCCAGGATGCCCAATTTTTTACTGCTTACAAGATATTATGCGAGTCTGTAGTGAATCCAGCACTCACTTTGCTACACTTACAGCAAGAATGTTAATAGCCTTGGATAAGTAAGAACTGCCATTAAAAATATTTTTTAATCAAATACATATTCATAATAGAAATTAGCTTTGTGAGATAGAAATACTTTACGGATGAAAATAATAAAATTTATAATATATGTATTATGAAATGGTAAGTTTTTGAAGTATAATATAAAAATTTTAAACCCCAAAGATAAGATGGTCCTGATTTATTTGCAGCATGTTAATTTTATTCTTTGAAAGTGACAAAGATTGCCCTGGCTTAAGAATTAAGATTCCTTAGTTATAAAACAAGATTTATTATTGATTTACCCTTATTAGTAAACAAGTCATTTAACCTGTCATGCCTTTGTCCTGTAACAGCAGGTCTAATGTCAGCTACACCTCAATGGTTTAAATTTTAAAGTGCTTCATGTTTTTGAAATGGTTTTAATTATTTAGTGTTATATACATTTTTTTGTTATATGCATTAAAAAAAAATACTTTGCTGTATCCAGTAATAAAACTTTTATTTACAGTAAGTGAAATACTTAACACTAATTAAAATTATAAAAATCTGAATGCAGTATTAGAAAGAGTTAGACAGTAGTTTACTTTTTTCATCTTCACTTTAGAACAGATACTTCTACTGCCTCTTCTTTCTATTTTGCCAGGTGGCTAGATGAACGTCACACACAGTCTCACTTTATTCCAGCCTTATTCCGACCTTCCCCTCTTGAGCGGATAAAAACTAATGTTATAAACCCTGCATATGCTACTGAATCAGGTCAGGCAGAAAACTCACTACATATGGGCTACAGTGCACTAGAAATAAAGAGTAAAATGTTAGCCCTAGAGAAAGCAGATACCTGCATTTACAACCCTTTGTTTGGATCAGATCTTCAGTATACAAACCGGGTAAGAATTTTGGCTCTTATTTCAAAAGATATTTCGTTTCAAAATATAATTTATTTTTCCTGAGACAAATGCATATATTAGTAATTGTAAACACTGAGATGACATCCTCACTTAGCTCAGCTTTTATACTTAAGATCATAAAGCTCTTAAACAGCTTTTGTTGTGTTTTCCCTTTCTAGGTAGATAAAGTGGTAATAAATCCATACTTTGGTCTAGGAGCTCCAGACTACTCGAAAATACAAATCCCCAAACAGGAGCAGTGGCAGAGGAGCAGGAGCAGTGTCACCGAAGACAAGTACGACTCTGGTTTCATTCACTTTGCCTTTAAAAGCCTATATGCTAATATTAAACAATTAGTTTAAATGATATATGCAAATAGTATGCAATGTAATTACTACGTAAATGATTCAGTTTACAGTGATGTGTAGCTTTCATAGATGTGTCATATTTGTTTCAGAACAATTTGAATTTCAAGTGTTGTTTTTGTTTGTTTTTCATGATTAGGGAACGACAGTGGGTAGACGACTTTCCTCTCCATCGAAGTGCCTGTGAAGGAGATTCGGAATTATTAAACCGACTTCTCAGTGAAAGATTTTCAGTCAACCAATTAGATAGTGACCACTGGGCACCCATTCATTATGCATGCTGGTAAATAGATTAGTTATTCTTTTCTTTTTAGAAAGAATGAATCTTTAGTTACTAAAGTTAGTATTTCTTTTCAAAGCTGTTCTCATTCCAGCCACTTTTTCCTCCACCATGTCTGTTTGCCTTCTGAGCTTTCTCTGTAGGAATCTTTGATTACTATGCGTGTGCCACAGCATCTGCCCCATTTGAAAAGTATCATTAATGTTCTCAAGCATTTCTTAGGTCATGAAGTAGGATAGCTAATGACAAGCAAGTGCCACTGCAAAGCAGTTGGTCCCTTATTCACCCTTGCAATGTCTATTGTTTTGTACTGGAGTTGTATTGTGTTTGTTTATCCTTATTATAAAATTTATGTGTGTTAGCTACATATGACTTGACCTGCATCATGTTAGAAAAGTATTCTTTTAGTTCTTTGGAAAGCTATGGTATCATTAGAATTAAAGCCTTTTTTTTTATTTTAATGAGCAGGATTCGCTCTCTCAGGAGGGAGGTTAGCTCTCTCCACTAGTCGCCTATGGAGTTCTTGCTCTTGCACTCTTCTCACATAATCATAACTCTTCCCCTCAGCCTAGACTGAGTTCTTAAATTTATGTTCATAGCAGTAGTTAGCCATTTGCTATAGCCTGTCCTCTAGAAAGGATGTAATGAAGTTATTTACCCTTATATATTTTTTAATCTATTTAATTGGAGGCTGATTACTTTACAGTACTGTGGTGGTTCTTGCCATACATTGACATGAATCAGCCACGGGCACACATGTGTCCCCCCTCCCCAACCCCTCTTCCG
>SJYA01007444.1:11933-30948 GCA_006410615.1 Neotragus moschatus
CTCTTCCGCCTCCCCCCCCACCCCATCCTCTGGGTTGCCCCAGTGCACCGGCTTTGAGTGCCCTGCTTCATGCATCGAACTTGGACTGGTCGTCTGTTTCACACATGGTAATATACATGTTTCAGTTCTATTCTCTCAGGTCATCCCACCCTTGCCTTCTCCCACAGAGTCCAAAACTCTGTTCTTTATATCTGTGTCTCTTTTGCTGTCCTGCATGTAGAGTTGTCATTATCATCTTTCTAAATTCCATATATGCATTAATACACTGTATTGATGTTTTTCCTTCTGACTTACTTCACTCTGTATAATACGCTCCAGTTTCATCCACCTCATTAGAACTGACTCAAATGTATTCTTTTTAATGGCTGAGTAATACTCCATTGTGTATATACCACAGCTTTCTTATCCATTCGTCTGCTGATGGACATCTAGGTTGCTTCCATGTCCTGGCTATTGTAAACAGTGTTGCGATGAACATTGGGATATACATGTCTCTTTCAATTCTGGTTTCCTCAGTGTGTATGCCCAGCAGTGGGATTGCTGGGTCATAAGGCAGTTCTATTTCCGTTTTTTAAGGAATCTCCACACTGTTCTCCATAGTGGCTGTACTAGTTTGCATTCCCACCAACAGTGTAAGAGAGTTCCGTTTTCTCCACACCCTCTCCAGCATTTATTGCTTGTAGACTTTTGGATCGCAGCCATTCTGACCAGTGTGAGATGGTACCTCATCATGGCTTTGATTTGCATTTCTCTGGTAATGAGTGATGTTGAGCATCTTTTCATGTGTTTGTTAGCCATCCGTATGTCTTCTTTGAAGAAATGTCTATTTAGTTCTTTGGCCCATTTTTTGATCGGGTCATTTATTTTTCTGGTGTTGAGTTGCATGAGCTGCTTGTATATTTTGAGATTAATTCTTTGTCATTTGTTTCGTTTGCTATTATTTTCTCCCATTCAGAAGGCTGTCTTTTCACCTTAATTATAGTTTCCTTCATTGTGCAAAAGCTTTTAAGTTTAATTAGGTCCCATTTGTTAATTTTTGCTTTTATTTCCATTACTCTGGGAGGTGGGTCATAGAGGATCTTGCTGTGATTTACATCAGAGAGTGTTCTGCCTATGTTTTCCTCTAGTTTTACCTTATATTTTATGGGAAAGTTGCTTTTGACTTACTGTTTAAAATGAGCTTCTCTGGCTAATTTGAGAAGTGCCTACATTGTTTATTGCCTGTTAAAGTCAACAGCTTTTCAGCTGCATGGCATTGAGCAAGTTACTTTACTTCACCTCTCTGCATCTTAGTTTATTTATCTATATGTAAAATACAATAATTAGATCATGTCCAACTGAAAGTCTTTTCATTTCTCTGATTTCAATATTTGTGATTATGAAGTGACTTAGCAGCAGCAGCAGCTAAATATAGTTGCTTTTAATATATGTCTTTTCTCTATTGACAATATGCTATTTCCTTAAAAATATCCTTTATTAAATATGCTCAATTTTTTTCTGCTTCCTTAAAAATATTTTATTCTATAAATGTAACCTTAATTGTTTTCCCATTATAGGGAATTTTTATATTCAGATTTGAAAAGAGTTACTGTAAATCTTCTTTCACTGAACTTATAATTATTTTTTCAGATTACTGGTAAATACTGATAGCAGCAACAGTACCAGAAGAAATCACTTGCTTTTCCTTGAGCTAAACAAAAAGAAGTAGAAAATATAGTTCAAACATCACAAATTGAGAAAGACAGAGCCAGTGAATTTTAGCTTAGGAATCCGAAAATTACATTTGCCTGTATTATTGCCCTTTCTGTGACAGGGCCTCATTTCCTTCTCTATTAAGAGAGTGGTAATATTTTCAACTGTGTATTACATAAAAACAGAAGTATGGTATCGTATTTAATGTGCTTTGGAATGTACCTACATTTCAGTCCCTACTGAATATTTTAGTTCCTAAAAGTATGGCCTTTAGCAAATTGGTTAATGTCTCTAAGGATCTATTTCTTTATCTAAAAGATGAGCTTAATTTTAGTGCTTTTTTTAAGATAAGAGGAAAAAATGTGAATAAATGCTTGGAAGGGTACCTGGCAGTAAGAAGCACTCAAAAAAATGGCTGTTATTAAAGTATTATAAAAATTTAAAGATTTTGATGTATGGATCTAAAATTCATTCATCTGTTGTATTTTTATTTGGATATTACTCCAGTACACTGAGAAAGAGTTTTATCCATCAATAAAATCAAATTTTGCTGGAAATAATAACCAAGTTTAATACACCAGTAGTAGTAGTAATATAGGTCACCTTGAAATACTTTTAATAAGATAGATCATTTGATTGGTGTGAACTTGAATGAAGACTGATTAAACTATTTAGTAAAGAACATAAATTACTGTACTCTTACTAATTAATACTAGGATTAGAAGGGAAATATTGGGCTGTCTCATCAAGAGACTGGGATGGGGTCTGTCTTTATAAGCTTACAAAAGATGTTTTATCCCTCTTATTCTGTCTTCTCACCTATAAACTGGAGAAGGAAATGGCAACCCACTGCAGTGTTCTTGCCTGGAGAATCCCAGGGACAGAGGAGCCTGGTGGGCTGCCGTCTGTGGGGTCGTACAGAGTCGGACACGACTGATGCGACTTAGCAGCAGCAGCAGCATCTTTAAACTGAGGGATTTTATTAGATCAGTGGTTCTCAAACTTTTGTGTTAAAACTCCTTTTATTCTTCAAAATTGCAAGATCCCAAAGAGCTTTGGTTTATGTGAAGTAATACCAAGTGTTATATACTTTATTAGAAGTTAAACTGAAAAATGTCTTAATTTAATTATTTTAAAAGAGCATATTAATATAAGTAGCAGAGTTTCCCAAATATATCTTATTTTCCAAAATAAAAATGTTAATAAAAAAGTAGCATTGTTTTACATTCTTGCATCATTTTACTGTCCAACCTTATAGAAAATAGTTGGATTCTCACATCTGATCTTGCCTTTAATTTGTTGCAATTTGCATGTCAGGGAGCTTCTAGAAAACTCCGCTGTACACTTAAGAGACAATCATAGTGAAAAGGGCGAATAACATCTCAGTATTACTATGAAATATGTTTTACCTAGAGGACACGCTGAAAAGCTTTCAGCAATCTTCCTGGTTTCCTGGATCAGTCTTTGAGGATCACTTAATGAAATCATCCCTAGGATTGCTCTAAGCTTTAAAAATTACCATATTGATGACAGGTGCCTAAAAACTTTTCTTTACCAGAATCACCATTTCTAAAACTATTTAATTTGGCTTTCTCCCCATATGGGTAACCTCTTAGCCACTCAGTAAATGTCTCACTGACATCTCATATCTTCTCACCTCCTTCAAATCAGTGTCTTCTCTCTCTGATAGTACTTCCAGGCTTCACATCATCGCTAGAGAGTGTTTCAGAACTCTGATGATTTGGCTCCCTACAAATTACTCCATCTGATTTCATTTGGGCCTTCACTGCAGCAAGCTGTGTATTGTCTTTATCTCATTCATCTTGTCAACCTTTCGGTCCCCTATTCTAAACCTAGGAGCTTCCCTTGTGGCTCACACAGGTAAAGAATCTCCCTGCATTGTGGGACACCTGGTTCAGTCCCTGGGTTGGGAAGATCTTCTGGAGAAGGGAATGGCAGCCCACTCCAGTATTCTTGGCTGGAGAATACCCATGGACAGAGGAGTCTGGTGTGCTACAGTCCATGGGGTCGCAAAGAGTCAGACACTTCTCTGCACTTCTGCTTTTCTGTACTTTCTTTTCTCTTGTCTTCAAACATACATGAATCCTCTCCCTACTCGAAAAAGAGCCTTAATTTGAACCTGCTGGCCCTTCTGGCCACTGTGCTCTTTCTTTCCTTCCTTTCACAGCCAGACTTCAGGGATAACGGGACCATACTCACTGCTTTCTCTTTCAGTCTTCATGAACCTTCTTAACCTTTCTGGGTTTTTAATCTTTTTCACTGCTCTGCTGCATTTAACGCTGCTGACCACCCATTTGTTTGCAGAACAAATGGCAGTTGAAAGGGTAGCTATAATAGAGCTATAATGAAGGTCAATACAAATGCAAGATAATAATTGTTATCATTATTATTATTGAAATACTGGTCTTCAGGTCTTCATCCTGTGGCCCAAGCATGTTTTATATTAATAGTATGGAAACTGTTACACTAAGAGTCAGAAAATTGGATTTTACCTGATTAACCATGAGACCTTGGGCAAATTACTTAACTGGTACAAACTTCATTTTTTTCGTCTGTGCATTAGAAATATCTCTGCCTGCCTCATAAATTGTTGTGAAGATTATATTAAGTAATTATATAAAAAAGTACCTTGAAAACTTTTTAATCATACATTGTTTTTTAAATTATTTTTGTTATTACTTCCTGAATTGTCCCCCTCAGTATCTTTTCCTATCCTGAAAGTATGTTTTTCATTTCAAGATGCATTTCATTGTTCTGAGATGTTCATCTTTCTCTCTTAGAAAGGTTTCATCCATTCTCCCAGCTTTAACAGGCTCAGTTGGATGAATTTGTATATCTGGTACCTTAAGCCTTTGCCTTCCTCTTGAGTATCAAGTCTGTGTGTTCAGTTGCCAGCTGAACAGTTTAGTCACCCATTTTCTTAATGCATGAGGCAGAATGGAGAATGCAAAGATATAACTTTCAAGGAGCATCCAGAAATGTATATATACAAGGATGAAAGTAGCTAATGAGATTAAAAAAGTAAAAGTAAAATGGTAAATTATAGTGGGACTATATAGGAGGTAGTTGGTAAACTGTTTCAGAGAAATAACAGAACTTAACTGAAATAAAATCAGGAGGAAAAAAGACATCTCAGGAATAGCTAAGAACATAAGCAAACAGTCGCGTGAGTGAGAAGGGTAGGATACAGGTGGCAGGTTCAGGGCAGAGAAAAGCCAGAGCATGTGTGAAAGGGAAGAAAGTTGACAATAAATTGGTTTAGTTCTAAAGATGTGCTGTTCGCCCCTCAAATGCACCATACCTAAGAGCAAATTTCCTTTCCCTTTTTACCGATTTATTTCCGAAGAAATGAATTGCCTTTCCCCCATTGCGTTAGATTGAAGCCTTCTATAAGTCTTTGTAACTAGATGGTAAATTCACTATGTCTGGCACATTCTTTGTACTCTTTGCTTACTTTTTTTCCCCACTACCTAGAATATTTTACTTCTCTTCAGCATCTCTTCAGCTTTCAAATTGTTCTTTTATCAGAATACTTTTCAGGACTCTCTTAGACTGAAATCTTATCTTCCTTTTCCAACCTTTGCTAAAGCATCATTATATACTAGTATGGTTTGACAAACATATATTTTGATTCTTACCCTCAACTGTTACTTAAATTTTACAGCATGATGTAACTTATCTCACGTTTGTTTTCCTCTGATTACATTAGAAGCGTTTGTCAAAGCAGAGACCATTTATCTTAACATATCTTTGTGTCTTTCACATTGCCGCATTCAACATTTACATGTAAATTAGGTCTTGGGCCTATTATAAATTTTTAAAAAGCATTATTAAATTTATGAGTTACTTTCTGCTCCTGAAAATATTTTTGACTAAAAATTTTATCTCCCTAATTTATAATTTTTGTATATTTTGTATGATTGTGATTCTGTATACTCTGCTTTATCTTGTATTTGAGATTATATTTTCTCCCAGTTGATCAGAAATAGAAACATTTTAATAAATCAGAGTACTTCATAAGAAATCCATAAGCACTGAAAACATTTACATAAATGTCTTCATTCCTTGTTTTCTGCCATAGAAAAATCTTAGATTTCTTTGAGATGTCTGAAATTTGGATTTTTCAAACACTTCGTATGACTTTTGTAGGTGTTTATTTTTTTGTAGGTATGGAAAAGTTGAAGCCACTCGCATATTGTTAGAGAAAGGAAAGTGCAATCCAAACCTTTTAAATGGGCAACTTAGTTCTCCTCTTCATTTTGCTGCTGGAGGAGGACATGCTGAAATAGTACAGATCCTCCTAAACCATCCAGAAATTGACAGAGTAAGTTATTTTCCAGGCTTTTTTTTTTTTAACATCCAAACAGTAAATAACTAGTAATGATACTTAAAATGTTTAGTCGTACACTTGAGAGGTCGGCTGAGAAATGTAAACAAATTTAACTTGCTATATAGAATAAATAATATGTATACACTTTGCATTTAAATTGTACTAGAAGACACCTCACAGAAAATATACCATTTTCACCATTTTTAGATGTACAGATCAGTGGCATTAAGTACATTTACATTGTTTTACAACCATCACCACCATGTATTGCCCAAATGTACATAAAATTTAGCTTCTTTTCATTTTATATAAAGTGTCTCCTGTATTGCAGGGAGATTCTTTACCAACTGAGCTATCGAGGAAGCCCTATATAAAGTGTTTTCTACAAAATATCTTAAAGAAAGAAAAAGATATTTTGGAATTTGTACTACCAGATTTGTAAGGGAAAAATAATAGCTTTAACAAGACCTTTGTTGTTGCTATAAACAGAATTTTTGAAAAACAATAGCCACAGTGATTAGTGCTTTGTATCTTTCATCTTTGGCTGTTCATGTTTACTTAAAGTATAGCATGCAATAAGTATGCTTAATATCTACTTAACACTTGCCAGGAGTCTTTTTAATGAAATTTTGATTAACTGATATTTTCCCTTACTTGTATATTTGTAATGCCTTTTTTCTTTAACCTCTGATTCTTCCCTCACATTCCTAGCACATAACAGACCAACAGGGAAGATCTCCTTTAAATATTTGTGAAGAAAACAAACAAAATAATTGGGAAGACGCTGCAAAATTGTTGAAGGAAGCCATTAACAAACCAGTAAGAATTAACTTCATAAATATTATTTAGAGCCAAGCATTGTATTTAAGTTGACAAGTAATTTAAGGATCTGTGGTAAGAATGGAAGGATGAATGTATCGATGGCTTCTTTACTACTTTTATAAAACCTCATGGTTAGACATCATAGATATTAAATTTGCTATCATCTCTAACATTTGGGCATTTATTCTTGCATATAAAAATAAAAGTTTGCATAAGTAAATCTTTCAGTCACTTAAAATTAATCTAATCCCCAATGTAATCTTTATATGCTGATTACAAACTGTAACCAGTTCATTGAAGCATCTCTCTCTACTTAGGCCTTCTAAGTGAAGTGAAAGTATTCATCGTTTAGTCATGTGCAACTCTTTGCAACCCCGTGGACTGTAGCCTATCAGGCTCTCCTCTGTCCATGGAATTCTCCAGACAAGAATACTGGAGTGCATAGCCACTCCCTTCTCCAGGGCATTTTCCCAATCCAGTGACTGAACCCAGTTCTCCTACGCTGCTGTCTTTACCATCTGAGCCACCAGGGAAGCCCCTAGGCCTTCTAAGCAATATGTTATATTTGTAAATAATCATACATACATTGTTCAGTAATTTAATTACTTATCTAGTTGAGATTCATTTTCCTCCTTAAGATAAGTGAATGGGTTAAAATAAAAGAGTTACTAGTCTTTTATTTTGCCTATTCAGCTTGGCCTTTCCATTTACTTATGTACAAAATAATTAGCAGTAGCATTAAAATAGAGAAGAATTAACAATTAGAAAAAACTTCGTTATGCCTCAAAGTTATAGTGACAGTATACTGTTTTCAATGTAAAAATTATTTGAAAACTTGCAAACCAGATAAAAGAATTTATACCAACTAATAAAGGATAAAAGTTATATACCAACAGGATATAACCCATATATCTGAGCCTTTCCAGACATTTCCATTAACTAGATAATATGTACTTGTTGAGTATTCCTGTAAATTTACCACCATGAAATGCTGAAAGTGATATGATAAATAATAAATACATGATCTCTGTCTTAAAGGGAAATTTCAAACATTCATACACATTTTTGTCAAAACATTATTCCCTGAGTACAGGACAAAAACAAGGAAATAGATAACCAGTACAGGCACCCTTATATTAACTTCATTGCAATTTGCTTTCTAATTGTATCGTTAAAAACACACTTTTATTTCTCATATAATCTTTAAATCTGGATTAATAAAAGGAATAGGAGGAATTAGGTACTTTTACCTAAAATGAACTGTCCTGGAAGTTGTTTAGAGGCATCAGTTACTTCCTATAACAATAAAAATGAGTTGATAATATCATTTCTCTCTGTGATTTTTCTGAGCTAACAGAAAGAAACTGGCTCAAGGTCCATTGTTCATTACTTTTATCTGCAAAGTCCTTTATCCCTCTTGGGATAAATTATTGCTGGTGCACATTTCTACATTGTAATTTGTGGCCCACTAAACTCACGAGGTAGTTAACTAACACCAGATTTAGTTAACCAACTCTATATCCCCCATTGTATTTACATTGTACATTAATAGCTTTAAAGTATCCTCTCAGAAGATTTTGAAGTTGAATATTTTTTTAAAAACCATTTGCCTTCGTTTCTCAAACTTATTTGACCATGGAATATTCAGAAGAAATATCATATTTAAAAATATAAATAATGGAAGTAAACTTTTTAAAAATTTGCCAGAAGTGGTGAGGATTCTAAGCTTCCAGTGCAGGGGGCACAGATTTGATCCCTTATTGGGCCACAAAGATTGCAAGCTGTGCAGCAAGGCAAAAATAGAAAAAATGAAATATTGCCAAAAGATTCTCAACGTAGTTTTTCTGATATTTTCCATATTAGAAATCTATAATAAAGCAGATGAAGTTAAAATTAAAGCATTTTGGGGGGTTGGGATGTATAATTTCTACCCAGGTTGCATAATTTATTATCATTCTTTGTCCTAGTATGAAAAAGTTCGTATATACAGAATGGATGGATCATACCGCTCTGTTGAACTGAAGCATGGAAATAATACCACAGTGCAGCAGATAATGGAAGGAATGCGTCTCTCTCAAGAAACACAGCAATATTTCACTATTTGGATCTGTTCAGAAAACCTCAGTAAGAAACTTGTTATTTTGATGTATAAGCCTCATTATTCTTTCTGAGACTGAGTTGGTAAACTGAAGTGTAGCATCAATTATTGACTTTTAAATTTTCAAATGATATAATCTTCTCTTTCACATAAATTATGTTCAAACTGCTGAAACAGATAAGCCTCCGCTTGCTCCTGGCCCCTCTTTATTCATACAATGTTGGGGTTTTTTTTTTTTTTACTAATTCTATTTATTTATTTATTATTGGCTGTGCTGTTCTTCATTGCTGCGTGGACTTTTTTCTAGTTGTGACAAGTGGGGGCTACTCTCTAGTTGTGGTGTGAGGGCTTCTGATTACAGTACAGCAAGAGGACAATGGCATCTGTTGTTGGGGAGCACAGGCCCTAGGGCATGTGGACTCAGTAGTGGTGCTGTGTGGGCTCTAGAGCAAAGGCTCAGGGGTTGTGGCGCATGGGCCTAGTTTCTCCCCAGCATCTGGGATAATCCCGGATGGGCCATCAAACCCATGTCTCCTGCATTGGCAAGTGGATCCTTTTCTACTGAGTCACCAGAGAAGCGCCATACAATGTTTGAAGTGGTAAAAAACAAAACATTTTTTCTTTGGCAATGAAATTTGATTTGAATGCTGTTTAAATGCAGTTTAAATTTCATTTGAATGGTGTTTAAATGCATCTAACTTGCCTTTATTTTCAGTGCTCACCTCCTCTCAGAATAATACAGATATTCTTTTTCTTTATATTGGTTTTCTATCAGATCTTTTTATCGCAGTTCAGTTAAGTTCAGTCGCTCAGTCATGTTCAACTCTTTTTATGCCTAATGTCACTACAGATTTGGTCTCTCAGACAAAGTATTGCAAATACATAAGGGATTTCATTGAGGTGGTTGTGATTTGTTTTCTAGTGATTTAACTGTGTATTTTTAAACACCAAATTTTTACTGATTTTATCATAATTAAATAGGCTATCATGGAATTAAGGATCTTAAATTCATTTGATAAATTTTAATTCATTCCAGAATTATTCTCATAATTCTTATATTCTTAAAAAACAGTTAACCTCAAATTGGGCATAATATTGATTAAAATCAATATTGATTTAAACTTAGACCTTTAATTTGTGTGTGTTCAGTACTTAAGTACAGAATTTAATGAAAAGTTTCTATGTGTTGATGTAATTAGTTCATTTTTACATTATCATTTATTAAGGGAAAGATGTTTTTCAGGCCTTCAACTCAAGCCTTATCATAAACCATTGCAACATGTTCGTGACTGGCCAGAAATACTTGCTGAATTGACTAATTTGGATCCCCAAAGGGAAACACCACAGCTTTTCCTAAGAAGAGATGTGAGACTTCCTTTGGAAGTTGAGAAAAAGGTTTGCTCAGAAATCTTTTTTATAATCATTTATGTTCAGAATCTGCTGAGTTCCTATTTTACATACCAGAGGCAAACATTGTGCTTTCCTTTACAGGAGGATTCATTTCTATTTTTCTGTTCAACCCTCACATCCCTATTGTAAGTGGTAGAGAGTTTGAGTCAGTCTAGTTACAAAGCCCCTGGTTGATTTTTCCATTTCCACCTCCATTGTCTTAGAATACAAAAGAAATCAAGATTCCATCCTAAAGAGAATAGAGAGAACTAAAAAAAACCAAAATTCTAGATACAGAAGATTATATTTACAAAGGGGACATTAAAAAGTAGTCAGTATGTAGTTATTCTTTGGATTCAACAGAGAACTATACATATAGTAAAAAATGAGAATGGCATTTACATGATTAAAAAAAAAGTCTGTCCTAAATAAGTATGTCTGGATTGAATTACTATAAATGTTAGAAGTGAAATAACGCCATCTGAAGGATGACCAGACAAGGAAAAAACCTAAGGGATATATTACAAGTTAAACTAGGTAATAGTCTAAATACAGCAGTAGCTTTGAAAACTGGGGAAAAGAAAAGTTCTGACATCTCATAAATTTGGTGAAGAAAATATACAATGCATTTCCTCATTCTTTTATTTAAGGAAATACTAAACACATAAGGTTAAGCACATTTCAACATGTGAAAATTTCAGCGACCTTGTCCAAACTTGGTAAATATTTTATGTCTGACTATTCATTCATATTGTCCATCTTATATTATCCAACTTAAGGTAAAAAAGACATTTGACAAAATCCAATAGCCTTTCTTGATAGGACTCTCAGAAAACTAGGAGGGGAGCTTCCTCAGTCCTATAAATGGCATTTATAAAAAACCCACAGTTAACATACTCGATGGTGGAAGACTGAAAACTTTCCTCCTAAGATCAGGAACAACACAAGGATGCCTGCTTTCACCACTGCTGTTTAACACAGAACAAGAAGTTCTAACGAAAGTAGTTGGTCACACTCTCCCCAGCAGCACCAAAAAGTAAAGAAAGGGGAAAAAAAGGACATCCAAATTGAAAAGGCAAAAGTTAAACTGTCTCTGTTGATCAAAAATGAAATGATCCTATATATAGGGAATTCCAAAGAATCTACACAAAAGCTGCTAGAGCTAATAAATGGATTCAAAAAAAAATAAAAAATAAAAAAATAAATGGATTCAGCAGAGTTATAGGGTACATGCTCAACACGTGAAAATTAATTGTTTCTATAACCAGGCACAGACACTCAAAAAAAGGAAATTAAGAAATCCTTTGGAATAACTTCTATAAGGATAAAATACCTAGGAATAAATTTAATAAAAGAGATGCAAGACTTATACATTGAAAACTACAAGAATAAAGTGAAGGGATTCATATTTCCCAATTTCTTAGTACAAAGCTACAGTAATCCAAACAATTTGGTACTGGTATAAGGATAGAATTGAGAATGGAATAGAGTTGAGAGTCCTCAAATAACTCCTTATACCATACCAACTAATTTTTGACAAGGATGCCAAGTGAATTCAATGAAGAAAGAGTAGTTTCTTCAACAGATGATGCTAGAGCAACTGGAAATTCACATGTAAAAGTATCAAATTGGACTCTGATCTCACCACATCAAAAATTAACTCACTGTCTCAATAACCTAAATATAAAAGCCAAAACCATAAAATTCTTAGGACAAAATATATGTGTAATCTTTATGACCTTAGATTTGGCCATGGAGCTTTAGATATGACACCAAAAACATGAGTAACAAAAGAAAAAATAGATAAATTGGACTTCATCAAAATTAAAATCATTTGTAAATCAAAGGACGTTATCATTAAAGAGGAAAAGATAAGCTAGATAATAGAAGATACTTGCAAATCATATATATGATAACTGTTTCTGTTTAGTTCAGTTCAGTCACTCAGTCATCTCCAACTCTGCAACCCCATGGACTGCAGCACTCCAGGCCTCCCTATCCATCACCAGCTCCTGGAGTTTACTCAAACTCATGTCCATTGTGTCGGTGATGCCATCCAACCATCTCATCCTCTGTTGTCCCATTCTCCTCCCGCCTTCAGTCTTTCCCAGCATCAGGGTCTTTTCCAGTGAGTCAGCTCTTCACATCAGGTGGCCAAAGTATTGGAGTTTCAGCTTCAACATCAGTCTTTCCAATGAATATTCAGGGCTGATCTCCTTTAGGATGGACTGGTTGGATCTCCTTGCAGTCCAAGGGACTCTCAAGAGTCTTCTCCAACACCACAGTTCAAAAGCATCAATTCTTCGGCGCTCAGCTTGCTTTATAGTCCAGCTCTCACATCCATACATGACTACTGGAAAAACTATAGCTTTGGCTAGATGGACCTTTGTTGGTAAAATAATATCTCTGCTTTTTAATATGCTGTCTAGGTTGGTCGTAGCTTTTCTTCCAAGGAACAAGTGTCTTTTAATTTCATGGCTGCAGTCACCAACTGCATTGATTTTGTAGCCCCCNCCAGCTCTCACATCCATACATGACTACTGGAAAAACTATAGCTTTGGCTAGATGGACCTTTGTTGGTAAAATAATATCTCTGCTTTTTAATATGCTGTCTAGGTTGGTCGTAGCTTTTCTTCCAAGGAACAAGTGTCTTTTAATTTCATGGCTGCAGTCACCAACTGCATTGATTTTGTAGCCCCCAAAAATAAAGCCTCTCACTGTTTCCATTGTTTACCCATCTACTTGCCATGAAGTGATGGGACTGGATCCCATGATCTTAGTTTTCTGAATGTTGAATGTTTACTACTCAGAATATAAAAGGAACTCCTACAACTCAGCAACAAAAAGACAGCTCAATTAAATTGGGTAAAGGACTTAACATTTCTCCAGTAAAGATACACAAGTGGCTAACTTGTATATGAGATGTTGTTCAAGATCATTAGGCATTAAGGAAATGTGAATCAAAACACAAAAAGAATCCACACCTACCAGAATGGTTGTAATAATAACAGTTTATAAAGGAAGATATTGAGGGTTGAGGAAATAGAGAAAATAGAACCTTTGTATGCTGTAGATAGTAATATAAAATGGTGTGGCCTCTTGGAAAATAGTTGAATAGTTCTTAAAAACACTAAACATAGAATTACTATTTGATCCAGCAATTCCACTCCTAGGTGCATATGTAAAGAAAAAAAGAGCTCAAATATTTGTATTCCAACATTCTTATCAGCAATATTCATAATAACCAAAAAGGTGGACACAAGCTGTGTTCATCAACAGATCAATGGATAAGGAAAATGTAGTATATACATACAATGGATTCTTATTCATCCATAAGAAGGAATGAAGTTCTGAACATGTCATAAAATGGATGGACCTTGAAAATATGTTAGGTGAAATACCCCAGACACAAAAGGAAAAACTGTTTGATTTTACTTACATTAAATAAATATCTAGAACAGGCAAATTCATAAACAGAGTGTTAGAGATTACCACAGGTGTGATGCGAAGAGAATGAGGACTTACTGGTTACAGAATTTCTGTTTGGATGTTGAAATGTGAAAATAGTGGTGATGATTCACAGCATTATGAATGTAATGAATGCCACTAAATTCCACACTTAAAACATAGGTAAAGTGGCAACTTTTGTTAAACAAAATGTGATAGAGCTATGAAATCTGCAAGTAATCTAAGTATACTCAGCCTGTCTTCCTTCTCCACTTAAATAATATTTTCAAAGTTGGCTGGTAGAGAAAGAGTAATAATAATGATAGTACTTGGACATTAAATTAATTGCATTTTATACTACAACTTAGGTAAAGTAGGGTCAAGTGAAAAAGAAGCAAGGTTTAATGAGTACTTACAGTGAATCAGAATATCATCATCTGGTAAAGTGGTTATGTTCTTTCACTCCTTGTGTAATTGAGAAATTCCTGTTTTTACCATCTGAAAGATAGAAGAATTGCATTTTTTTGGTTAGGATTATTCTTTTAGGATAAGAAGAGCCTACTTTCTTTTAAAAAGAACAGTTGTTGACTAATACTCCCTGAATACACTATTGGGAATTACAACTATTCTCTACTCAAATTCTTCAAATTCATTAAGTTGGTTTTTACTAGAAAAATGTTTTCTTTCACTTTTTCCCAACATTTAGTTTCAGAAATTAAAAACCCATAGGAAAGTTGAAAAAGTAATAAAATTCATACCATATACCATTCATTAAATTCACTAATTATTAACATTTTACTATATTTGCTTCACCTTTACTCTCTTTTCTTTGTAAACTGTTTAAAATTGAGTTGCAGGCAGCATGGCACTTCATCCTTAAACATTTTAACATCATATTCTAAGAACAAGGATGTACTATACATACTACAGTACCACTATCAACCTAATAAAATTAATATTTCCACAATAATATCTAATATCAGACCCATATTCAGATTCCCACCCCCGTTTCTCAGTCTCTTAAAACACTCAACTGAAGAAGCTAGTCAACCTTCATGCTTTGTATTTGTTACTTCTTTGCTTCTTTTAATCAAGAGCAATCCCCTTATCTTTTTTCCTCCATGAAATTCTGTTTCAATTTTTTAAATATTGTGTGGAGTGTTATTTTAGTTGGCAAGACAACAAAACTTTTTACTGTAAGGAATTTGGGTCATTTTGAATCATATATGGAAATACTCAAGTATTTATTTAGAATCTCTGTAATTGGTGACCATATTATTCCAGGTATAAATGTATTCTGTAGAGTAGCATTTTTCAGTTTTTTTTAATCTTATCAGATAAAGGGAAGCTTTAGTTTTTAAAACTTAAAAAAAGTATGCTCTCCTTTCATGTTATTTATCAAATAAAAACTGTTAAGCTCTTTTTAAACTTCATATATCCTTCTGGGAATTGACAATACTTCCTTTCATCTTTGTGATTTGCTACTATGTTGTGTGAAGCACAAAATATAGAAGAATGTTTGAGGAATATAAAGAATTTAAGTAAAATCGTACTGGACTTGAATCAGAGGTTAGCAAATTGGCCTATTACCATAGCTGAACTGTTGCCTATTTTTGTATATCCTGTTATATTAATGGTTGAAAAATTCAGAAGAATTAATATTTCATGTCATGTGAACATTTCATGAAACTCAAATTTCAGAATCAGTATAAAAAGCTTTAGTAGAACTCTGACATTTGTAGATGTATTGTCTACAGCTGCTTTTGTGCTAAACTAGAAGAGCTGAGTCACTCTATTAGAGACTTTATGACTCACAAAGCTTAAAATAATACTGTCTGGTCTTTAATAGAAAAGACTTGTCAACCCTTGCTGTAAAGCAAAACAGCTTATTTATATGCAGTTACACAGCTTTTGCTTTGTCATGTTAGTGAGAAGTTGTACATTTATAACAGGAAATTGTGGCCTAATAACCATACTGTATTTTCTCCTTTAAGATTGAAGACCCACTAGCTATTCTTATTCTCTTTGATGAAGCCAGATATAATTTACTGAAGGGCTTTTATACAGCTCCTGATGCTAAACTGATAACGTTGGCAAGTCTACTGTTGCAGATAGTTTATGGAAATTACGAGAGTAAGAAACACAAGCAAGGTTTCCTGAAGTAAGTATTTCATATAATTCATGGTCTTGTCCTGTGCCCAAGATCCAGCTTACCAAGGAAGTTTAGAAATTTGTTATTAAGAACTATTTAGACACTGGTTTGGAATTAAATAATATAAGGCATGGAATGAGAAGAAAACCTATAGTAATGCATTCTTTTAAGTTATATTCTCTCCAAGGTTATTTTTCTTATATTTGAATATAGTGTGATATGCCTTATACTTGTCTTTCTTTACTGTATGTTTAAATAAGTTCACTAAACCTTACTTAGATAAATAGTTTAAAAAAAAAAGTTATAAGGCAGACGCATTTCAGAACCCCACCCAAAAACTAGTTCATGTTTCATGTTGTGAGAAAAGTTTTAGCACATCTAAGTTTGTTTATTGCAGTTTAGTTTAGCACTAAAGTTTTAGCACATCTAAAGTTTGTTTATTGCAGTTTTCAGTATTCAAAAATATTTTGTGCTTACTGAAAGAAGAAACATTTCTCTAGACTGAGCAATGTTGGGATTATGACTTCTTGCTTAAAATGTGGAGTTCTCTGATATTTTAAGTATAGTATTTTTCAGGTCAAAAATCATTTAAAACCATTTATATCTAAATGATTATATTGCTTTAACTACTAAAAATGATTTATTTTTAAAATGTTGGCATATTTGCTTACAGTGAAGAAAATCTCAAATCTATTGTACCTATTACCAAATTAAAAAGTAAAGCACCTCACTGGACAAACCGAATACTTCATGAATACAAGGTAAGCTGTTAAATATAAATAAAAAGACATAGCCTAGTGGAAATTTTGTTAGTATTATTAATGTTTTAAACATAGGTACATTAAATTTATATTCCTGAAATTAAAAAGTTATAGTTCACATATCTGAAAGAAAAAGTAGCAAGATACTTTATTTTTAACAATACAGAATTTTTTACTGACTACCTTCTGTATGCTGGTACTGTGGTAAGTGCTAGAGAATTTTTAAAAATATGAAATAATGCACTATCTTTATCCATGTACTTAAAATGTAATAAATAAGCATTATTTTTAGACCTTGATTTTTCTTTTTAAATAGAAGATCTCAGAAGACAAAGTGCACTTGGGATAATGTCACACATGTTATTCTTTGGGTTAGCCTTGATTTTAGAGACTGTTTAGTTGACCTGTTTGGATTGTTAAAGGTACATTCTCCTTTCACATCTCCTTATTTTACTTTGTTTTTAGAATCTTAGTACAAGTGAAGGTGTCAGTAAAGAAATGCATCACCTACAGCGCATGTTCTTACAGAATTGTTGGGAAATTCCTACATATGGAGCAGCTTTTTTCACAGGACAGATATTTACAAAGGCAAGCCCCAGTAATCATAAAGTCATCCCTGTGTATGTAGGTGTGAATATAAAAGGACTTCATCTCCTCAACATGGAAACTAAGGTAGATTTTTATCTTTTCAGCTGTTTTTGACCAGTCACACTATATATATAATATCTAAAATAACAGTACTAGGCTAAATGAACAATTTCATTTATAATAGCAGAGAATGGGGGTTGAAAACAAAATGATTACCAATAGGGAGTTAATATTAATTGTAGTACATTTCTACATTGAAGTACCTTGCAGCCATACAAAAGAATGAAGAATATTTTTGTGTAGAATGATCTCTAAGATATATTTGGTGCTGAACCATATGTAATGTGCTATCATTCATGTAAAAATGGATAGAAACAGGTAGTCAACGGAAGAAAACAAAAACACTAACACAGAAAGATACACGCACATCTCTTTTCATTGAAACATTACTTACAGTGGCCAAGATAAACAACTTAAGTGTCATCAGTGGACAGATGGCTA
The DNA here is from genome assembly GCA_006410615.1 of Neotragus moschatus. NCBI lineage: Eukaryota > Metazoa > Chordata > Mammalia > Artiodactyla > Bovidae > Neotragus > Neotragus moschatus. Next base: position 29,735 of record SJYA01007444.1, read on the forward strand.
GAGAAAGAGTGTGTGTGTGTGTGTGTATGTGTGTGTGTGTGTGTGTGTGTGTTATGTTCATACAGAATTGTTGGGGAATTCCTACATATGGAGTAGCTTTTTGCACAGGATAGGTATTTACAAAGGCAAGCCCCAGTACTCAGAGAGTCATCCCTGTGTACGTAGGCATGACTATAAAGGTTATACACACACACATAATGGAGTATTATTATTTGGCCATTAGAAAGAATGAAGTCTTGCCATTTGCAACAATATGGATGGACCTTGAGGGCATTATGCTAAGTGAAGTAAGTCAGACAAAGATAAATGCCATATGATCTCATTTGTGTTTGGTGGAATCTTGAAAAAACAAACAAGCTCATAGAAATAAGAACAGACTGGTGGTTGCCAAAGGCAGGGAGTTGGGAGATGGGCAAAATGGGTGAAGGGGAGTCAAAAGATAGAAACTTTGAACTGTAAAATAAGTCATGGGATATAGGATAGAGCATAGTTAATAAAGCTGTATTACATATTTGAAAGTTCCTGAGAGATGAACCTTAAAATTCCTCATCACAGCAAAAAAAATGTGTTAACTGTGTATGGTGATGAATGTTTTTGCAGTATATACAAATACTGAATCATGCTGTATATCTGAAACTAATATAATATCATATGTCCGTTATACCTCAAAAAACTGTGAGCAGGTGAAAACTAGATGTACATAAATATGTGTTGTGGTGCTTTTGTATGCATAAAACATTTCTTAAAGCCTTTAGAGAAGGGAAACTGTGTAACTGGGCATAGGAGTAGAACAGAGACATTTCACTGTATAGCATTTTGCAACTTAAAAAAATATGTAACTGATTGTTTTATCTGTTTAAAAATTAATTAGATATAAATGAAAAAGATACAAATTTTAAAAGGAAATAAAATACCTGAAACAAGTGGTTCATTTTGAAAATTTGAATTAGTTACAAGAATATTTTGGGGGGGGGTAGGATGAAGTGTGGATTGAACTGTGAATACCTGTTAGAACACTTCAGAGCTTTTCTATTCCACCATCTTGGTGTGGTGGAAGTGATGGAATTCAGTTGAGCTCTTTCAAATCCTGAAAGATGATGCTGTGAAAGTGGGGCACTCAATAAGCTAGCAAATTTGGAAAACTGAGCAGTGGCCACAGGACTGCAAAAGGTCAGTTTTCATTCCAATCCCAAAGAAAGGTAATGCCAAAGAAT